>OMLF01013980.1:23959-46176 GCA_900302615.1 Holocentrus rufus | reverse complement strand
ACAAAAATGTTTAGGTTCGGTTTATTCTTAAAATCTCTACATTTATGTATAAAGAATTCCCCTAAAACAAATTATTGAGAACAAAGTCCAAGTTCTTATCTTCCATACAAGACCAAATTTAACTGTCACTGTAAAAGGTGATATTACAATTTCGTTGGACTGTAACCAACCCTGAATATTATTTCAAGGAGGCTGTGCAGATCCACAATGAAAAAATAAATGTTACAAACTTTCAATTTCCTTTTCACAGAATACATAGTTATTCATATCAAAATTAAACCTCAATCTTCCTTGGATGTATAAATCTCCTTTAGAATTCTGAAGTTTACCTCATTAGCTTTTGGGGTAGAGGAAATGAGATATATATTTTTCTTGTCATTTCAGCGCCTTCATTGCTAAATTTCCTTTTTACAGGGTTAGGGTAACATTCCTTTAATAAAAATGTTTCTGATAAATCTGTTAGTACATTCATCAAAGCTAAAGTGAATTCCTTCAATGTGAAGCTGCCACAACCCAGGAGAGATATTTGAATACAGAATGTCTTCTTTAACCATTGACCTACTAGAAATTAGTATGGCTTTTATCACCCTATCATAGTCCTTAGCAATACATAAAATGGGCCACATCCCAGTTGTTCACTACCAGTTTAACTGGTAGTAAACAACCATACAAATGCCAATTTAAGTAGTAGAGAACAACCGCAGTAAAAAGTCTATTCCACCCATCTTTTGAAAAATCACATGGGGAACAATAAACCAAAAGGAGTATCTATTCTTCACGAAAGAGTTTAGCCATGTCAATTTTAAGACACCATTCATGCATCAAAATCAATTGCATTCACACCCCCATATTCATAACTGTTTAATACGTTATTTTTCCTTATGTAATGGCATTTTTTCCTCCATATGAGCTTGAAGTTGACATTATTTATTGATTTGATAATTTTCGCTGATCTGGGTAAGAATTCAGAATTGTGTTACACTTGTCTATATATAACAAATTTGCAGATTTTCCTCCGTTACTTTATCTTTATCTGTTAGAAATAACAATTCTTAAATTTTACATTCTACAGTAACAGCAAGGGATAGTCATCCAATGTTAATGTCACATTTATCAATAATTCAGCTGAAAGCCTGAAGATTTTGAAAATTGGTTAATAAAATGTAAAGTTAAAGGAAACCTTCCATACAACTATTTCTGATCATGTCATATACCCTTCTTGACAAATGCCATGTCCCAGAGATACAGAGCTACCAATTGCATTATATAATATTCCAATTGCATTATTATATTATTATAATTCTATTATATAAAGATTTCTCTCCAAATGTAGAGTTTTCAGTATGAAAAGCTGTTCTACAGAATCAAATGCTTCATAAAAATCTAAGAATAGAATATACCCGCTTTTTTAAATCATATAATTATAATCCAGTAAATTTAATACAAGCTTAACGTTTTTGTGAATTAATTTACCTTTCAAAAAACCTGATTGCGTCTCATTAATTGTATTTGAAATACCTTTGGTCAGCCTCGCAGAAATAGCCCCAGCATGTACTTCAAAATCAGTATTCAGCAAATTATCGAATAATCTAGGATCAGGGCGATTAAACCATTTCATTTCATTTCAACCACATCAGCTCTTTTTTCTCTTTTGATTAATAGATTTGTTATATGCCATCTTCAAGATAACCGAATCCAATTCCTAAATTTTAAGATTGGGGCCTCACATAGGTCTTTAAAGGAATTTTCCATGCATGGGATGAAATTCTGGACCTTATCAAATAAAGCCTCAGACTCAGCAAAGGACTAATTTGAAGTGGTTGTTTCCTCATATCGTCATCATTACAGATGAAGTGGGCCCATTACAAATGTCAGTCCAATAGCCAGTTACAAAGCTCTACAATGGCTGGCATATTCAAGACGCATGTTACTATGCCAATTTTATTATTCCAAGCAAAGAGCCCAATCTTGCACAAATATTTGTACAAACTTGCACTGACTTTTCAGCTGACACCCATGTCAGCTGAAAAGAACTGGGTGTGGCATTGAAAAAATATTTCCTGATAGGACACTCCTCAGTTTCCCTGCTCAAAGGTTATTAGGAGATTCTGAAGCAGCTTCATTAGATTCATACAGCATCAGGACAGTGAGCAAGATGGGAATCATCGAAATCAGTTTCTGGGTCACAAAAGGAAGGAGGATGTAGTGAAAGAAAGTAGGAGGCATTTTAAAGGTGCTTTATGAAGATTTGCAAAGGCCTAAAACCACCTGAAACAGGAGGAATGGTCTTTGGACGTTGTAAGCAGTGTTTGAATGCAGGTCTTTTCCTTCCTTGTCATATAATAAAAAGAAAAGCAGACTCTAAAGAATTCAGCATTGCACACAGGTACATAGGTACTTGTTTGGCATAATGTCTGACAGATTCTGAGCTGCTTTCTATTCAGTACATTTAAAATGCTCTTCTGTGATCCTTCCATTAAGAATAGTTAAATCTCGCTTATCAAGTATAATAGGATATGAGAGCACTTTCTTCTGCAGAGTCTAAGTTTGTGATAAGAAGGCTTGAAGGAAGACAGCATTGCTGTACACTATTTATTTACATGTGATAATAATGTACAAACATAATTTATAATAAACTTAGTTTTGTTAGTAACATTCCTGTATAAAACTGATTTTAATGTGAAGCAAAAACAGCATGAATTTATTGTGGGGTAAATGATGAGATGTATCTTTGGAAATCAAGTATTTCCATTCCAGTGAGTGATTTTATCTGTTGGCCACTGGTCTGTATCCCATTTCTCCTTCCAGCTGCTCTGCAGTGAGCGTGCCCAGGAGAGGCTGACAGTCTGGATTGAAGACAGAGTAGGCACTCAGTTCTCCGGGCTGGCGGGCCGCTGGGCTGCGGAGTCCTTCATAGAGCCAGTAGAAGAGGGAGATGAGAAAAAAAGGCAAGCCGAAATCCAGCTCAGCAAACAGTCCGAGGAGAACCAGCCACAGCAGCACTTTCAGCAAAGTCAGGGTAGAGAAGGCAAACTGTCCTGAAACCAGCCATCTTCCCAAAGCACTGTCCCGCAGCCAATCCCAGTGACTCTGAAGGGAACACACAACAGAAGCTGAAAGACTACCTTCAATGCTGCTTGCTTTTAGATATTGCACTGTTAAGTTGCAAAGTAGCAATATATCGCTTTTAAATGACTTATCCCAGTCTGTTTTAAACTGTGGGTCTGTTGCTGGTGGATCCCCACTGTACAGAAGAAGGATTTTTTGTCCGTTTAAATTAAAAGGTTAAAGGACCCATTAGTCAATGCTAATAGTCACTCATAATGAAGAACTGACTTACCTCGACTTGACTATTGTCGCTTGGGCTCGCAGTTGCACTGTTTGACAGCTCCCCTCTTTCTTTGCTATCAGCTGTTGCCGCTAGTTCACTTGTATCATCAGGCTGAACAGTTGTGGCCGCTGGTGTTGTTGTTGTTTTAGACTGTGGAACACTACATTCATCCTGTCTGGCAGCATTTGCAGCTTTCCTCCGGGCTCTGAACTCTGCTAGCTTTTGCTCCATAACAAATCTAATATTTACCTATGTCGAACATGTACACTGTGGTCTACGTGGCCAAACAGGTGGTAGCAACAAAATGGGAACTTGCTAGGAATGTTACACGTCGTTCAAAAAATATGTAGCTAGTCGCAAAGGTTAATTGTTTCTCAGGATCGTTTCCAGTGATATCTACGTGTTAAATAAAACAGTGATGAATATTCATCGATTAAGAGGCAACACATATGGAAATATTTCACTTGCTGCTCAGTTTGTTTACCTTTCACATGCATTTGCCTGAAACTAGAACGTCGTGTCGTAAAGAGCCTCCTTATGCCGTAAACTTGTTCTTCTTTTTCAACATTGTTTTTCACTGCTCAGCTAGGTTGTATTCATCGCCAGTGGTGAGTACTTCAAACAGAACATTTAGGACGAAAGCATTACATGGATATATAACCTAGTATTTTTGTCTTTATTTGGTTGCTCGTCTAAAGTAATTAGCCTGTGAGCTGTCGACAGAATATATAACGTTACTGAGAGAAAAAGTGATGGGCTTGAAATTGGGCTACTGACGACGATAGCTCAGAAAACCAACTAACGTTACGTTAGCTAGCTCTCCATCACATAGCAACACATAGTCGCTTTTATAGTGTGGAAACATTAGTTATTCTACATTAACAACAGAGAGTGTATCGTCCTAGTTAATTTACTTGCATTGTAGTTAAGGGCCATATGCTCACATGTTACTAACAATGAACTAAGACCAACTTTTCAGAGGCTCTGAACAACATGATTGCGTATAATGTCACTGTAGCTGGTTAACGAATAATCCATATCACATCTTAGTTTACTTGCATATAGCGTTTTATGCTTTTCTTTAGGCCACCCTAATGACAGAACAGCATCATAGTGTTATCATTAATAAACAGAAATAGCTATTAGGGATTGTATCCATTTCATTAGAACTGACAGTTTTATATTGTTTGGGACTGTCATTTAAAAAAATGAGTTGTTCAGTCCTAATGGTGACTACTACTGTGTCTATTTAACAAGCCATAATGATTGCTCAAAACATCTCCACTGAGGCTGTCTGTACGCAGTCCCACCCTGATGCGCAGAAGGCTGTATGATTTGTTGGCTTTCGTTCCTTTTTTTTTTTTTTTGAAGAAACATTTGATTGGTTTTAAGCGGCTCACTTGGGTAAAGGTTAGTCTTCCTGTCAGTAATAACCTGGAGTTTGTGTCACTGTCCTTTCTCCCCAGACATGGCCTCAGCTCCGGCACAACAGCCCAGCCTGACTGTTGAGCAGGCCAGAGGTGAGAAGAGCTTGCCTTGATTGAGATTTTCCATTGTCTCTAGTAGTGGTAATGTTTTTCTTGCTGAGGCCCACACCACAGCTGAATAGATATTAGAGAAATACTGACAGCATCTGCTCTTTCATTTCAGGCTGAATTTCTGCGAGTTGTATGTGTGCGCTCTTATGCTATACTACAAAGACAACTACTGATGTTTATTTGTTTCAGTGGTGCTTAGTGAGGTGATCCAGGCCTTCGCTGTACCAGAGAATGCAGCACGGATGGAGGAGGCACGGGAGAGCGCCTGCAACGACATGGGCAAGATGCTGCAGCTGGTGCTCCCTGTGGCCACCCAGATTCAACAAGAGGTTATCAAAGCCTATGGCTTTAACAATGAAGGAGAGGGTGAGAAAATGCTCTGGGGCCTATAGAAATATATTTGGGCACTCAGTATGTTTTTTTATCCAGTAATTACAATAACACTAATTGGTACCTTGATAGCTTCCTTATTTAATTGTTTTCATAATGCCTTCAATGGTGAAAACTCTTGGAGCCAGAATTTGTCACTGCCTTTCAGTTTACATGCAGCTCAGTGGGACTGTATATTTTCCCTGCGAGACAACATGGGTTCTGAAGCTGACCCTGACTCTGTTTCACTTTAAGGTGTCTTAAAATTTGCCAGATTGGTGAAGATGTATGAGACCCAAGACCCAGAGATCGCAGCCATGTCAGCTAAACTGAAGTCTCTCCTCTTGCCACCACTATCAACACCACCTATAGGAGGAGCCATACCAACGTCTTAGGAAACATTTAACTTCACCATCATTGTCGGCAAGGTTACTTTTATGTATTGCTTTTGACCTACATGTAATCCTGTCTTTTTTTTCTTCACTCATTATGGAAAAATAACATTTTAAACATGGTGCAATCATAATATACAAACCATGTGGTCTGCTTCAAGGTCCAGTGAAGATGAAATTCACATCTCCATTACATTTCTGGTTTTATTAAATGCATCCTTGCTGACAGAGTTACTGTAAATTATTGCTTTTTAATGTTTTAATATTTATTTGTTACATATTAAATATTTTGTGGCCATTGTCTTGTCACTGAACCTTAAGTATTTTCTTTTGATGCCATCTTTTATACCATTTTTATATGCTGTCAGATGTTGACACTCTTATGTTGTACATTAAAATTCTTTGAGAAATAGTTTTCTGTGAGCCCTGTCTCTCCTGTGTGGTGTTACAGCATTCATAGAGTGGAATACATAAGCAATAACTTCCATGTCTGCATATTAACTTTATTATTGCTGTAAAGCTTTGGCAACTACTTTTACTGTGCTATTAAAAATACTTAAGCGCTTATACACACGCACAACATTTACATATATACACATTTCCTCCAATGTAGTTTTCCTTTGACCCTAGGTGTAGGTTTACTCTGCCATCATATAAAGTTTAGGTTCATGTCTGCTTCCTCTGTTGTTATCTTTAGTCTGGGCGCCCACAGACATGACACTTGATAAGGCGAATAGAACTGTCATGGCAGGAGACTTTCACAGAGAGTGACTAAGACCTAGGGCCAGGGTACATAGAATTAAAGTGTCTGAATGACTAAAATCATCCTGTTAAATGTACAACACAATGAAGTTCACAGTAATCATAAGGTGCTCACATTTACAAAAAAGGCAAACTATAAGTGCAAAAACAAGTGTGTCCAGCACCCAGTGAACCAAGTAAAAGTCTAATTGCTGATTAGGTGCATATTCTCTGGACTGTAGTCCTCTATTTCTGGATTGTAAATCATCTATTTGTGCGCCCTGTGCGTTATCACCCCGGAACTTTGCAGATCCAGTGTTATTACCATGCATACAGTAAAACAAATTTATTCCCAGGGAGAAATTCTGATAAGACTCTTTCATCTGGGTTCCAGTTAAAAGTTCATTTTATGTGTCTAAACAATAATACCAAAGGGTGTAATACTGCTGACAGTGGCATCTCTCTATTCTTGGCTTGGCGTTGCTCCCTCTTGTGGTAAACAGTATTTTAGTCCTTCAGCTGGTTGGCTCCAGTCATGATGATTCAAACAGTCAGGCAGAAGAGCGAGGACGCCCTCACATCTCAAAGTGACGAAACATGCTTTCAACATAGCCCAGGACCCTCTGCCAGTCTGGCCCGCCTGCTTTCAGCATCTCCTCCACCGTCTGTCACATTAAAAAGTTGCCATTAATACAGGTTGAAGATTTAAAAAAAATAGTTCTAGAATGTTATCATGAATTGATACATCTATAAAAGAAGCTGCTCTGACAAAATTATTTTACTCCAATACCACTGAAAATCTCAAGCTCAGGGAGCCATGGCTAATCAAAGTCTCACAATCTGTGACAGCTAGGCTATATTGTATAAAATGCCATATGACAATATGTTCTACAAAATGACTTACCAGTGTAGCTGTGATTCCCACACTCTCCCCTGTCTGAAAAGCAAGGTCCAGGTTTTCCTTCTGTAAAAAGAAACAACAAAAGCCAGCAAAATCTTTTAAATCACCTCCTGAGTACACTTTTACAATTTTACCTTTCTTTCGTAGAGTCTTCCATTTTGCTTCATTTTTATTCTTGTGCTGTTTTAATGTTCTTTTTAGGAGATCGTTCTTTTGTCATTGCTTAAATATTTTTTGAGAATTTGCAGTAATCTTGGTTCTCAATGTGTAAGTCAATATCAATCTCCAACAATTCTCTATAAGTTTAACTGGCTAGCCTGTCCACCAGGATGGATTGTTACCTAGGCCTTATTTTCCACATAGAAGAAGGGCGTTTTCATTGACTTTGGATTTGACTGTTGAGGAATATGTTTGCCCACTGGGTGTGTATTGGACAGCAGTATGTGCTTCCAGCTAACTGAAGCTAAGTCAAGCTCTACAGTGAAGTATGAAATGGAATTTTGAATGCAAATCAATAATCGTGATCGCAGAAACTAGGAGAATAAGGCTCAGGTTCAATACAGAGTTTTAACATTCCAGTCTAGATGCTTTCAGAAGCTTGAAAATGGTCAAATTTAAACATGTTAAATACTGACACATAATAGCAGCGAGTGGCAACTCTAATCAAACACATATTGGCACTGGGCTTCAAAAACCCATCTAAATTGACAAGTAGGCTATTACAGATTTAGCTGCCAATGGATGATGATGTCAGTGCATCAAAGTATTAGACTAAAGACCAAGCTCTTTAGTGAACACCTTCTCACCTGATGGACTGTGTAATCCCAACACAAACCTAATAAAAATAAATAAATTAAATGATAATAATAATAAATAAAAAATCTCAGCCATCTCCCAGATCTTAGCTTTGTAGCATTTACTCTCGTCGTTGTCTCCAATTAGTATCTTGTTTGTGTTGTATTAAATCTCATGTGTATATAGCTTTGGATAAAAGCGTCTGCTAAATGCCTACTGTAACTGTATCATTTCAGTCATAGCAAGTATGTGATTGTTTTACCTTGTCTGCTGGGCTGAGACTGCTGTATGGGATGCAAGATGGTAAATATGTGTGGTACACAGCACAGAACGCCAAGCCGTCTTCCCAGCTGCTGCTGAAGTTGGTGATCTCAATGTTCTGCCACAAAGCAAATTTGATTCAGAGATGAGCCAAGCAGTGTTTCTTAAACTATGAGTTGGGACTATGAAGTGGTCTAAGGAACTTTTTGTTGCATGTTTTAAGTAGACCAAATTGAATTCATAAGGTTAAAAACTTGAGAGTCTCTTGTATATACAAATTGTGATGAATTATACTTATGCATCTCATCTGTCTTTAGATTCTGTCCTCTAACCTTATAACCTTGGGTACGAGTTTGGCACCAGCGAAGCAGGGAATTTCTCCTGGAGCCGCCATGACGCCGCAGCAGAGCGCTGAAACCATCCTGAGGTCTGTGGGGGAGAGAGAAAGTGTTAAGGCCCTTTCACAAAGAAAAGCTCATGCTGAGAAATTAGGCATTGGTTGATAGGGTTGTAGATGAATACTGGGTTTAAAGACTAATTTTCTGACCTGTACTCTCCTTTGGAAACACAAACTCCTCACCTATTGGTATTTGAAGAAACTGCCAACAACCTCCCATCTACTAAGATCCTTCCTTGCTCAATAATGGAGGACTGTGCTAGCCAAAATAGCCAATGGCAAAGCAGCAGTTCAAAGATTACCTCTTCACAAAACACTTCTGCTTATCTGCAAGCTTACTTGTCTTCACTGTTAAGAGGTGACAAAGACATTGAGCCTTTCACACTCAAGTTGTGATGCTGGAATTCATAATATTAACAGATTAAAAAAAAAAAAATTACAAACCATTTCAACAAGTCACAGAATGTGAGTAAATCCAAGACATTTTGGAAAGTATTTTTCACACAGTATAAAAAGAAAAAAAAATTATGACTAAGGTGGTAGGCGGCCTCATGTTGGTTTTGAAAATGCAGCTCTGACTCATTCATAACATAGCATTATTTACCAACCCAAAAGGCAGAATTTAACAAGGCACATCTGTGTTTAACAGACTGTACTGACTGAGGTGTTTTGTCAGTACCAACAAAGAACAGACGTAATATCCATTTACCTGATGGAATCTGAGTTTTGGTCCTCATCCTGCTTTTCTGGTAGGGTAAAAAAAAACAGTCACAAACGTCCTTGATCAAGTTCTTCAAAAATGCCATAGTTGATAGATAAATTTGAGCTCACTTGTTGTATAAAAGCTGGACCAGCTGTCCTGCCGTTGTAAAATGCGGTCCGTCCTTCTTCCTCTGGCTGGTTCTTCTTTCTGGGAGAGTTTAGAGAGGACACTAAGGACCCATTCTGCAGAGCCCTGCTATGATTCAATACTCACCTTCATTTCAGCATGATTTGGCAGGTGGGAGTGTTGATGTAATGTTTACCCAACGTTTGTTTTACCTTGCATAGTGGCAATGTTGCGCTTGTGTTTTTCGAGGATCCATTCTGATCGGGGTCAGTTGGGATGGGGAGTCGAGACAAGCTCCTGAAAGACAAAACGTTTGTACATTTGGTACAAAAACCTTCTTGTGAGCGAGGACGCTGTGGCGGGACGTTCTGTGTGGACTCACCAAGATCGCTCAGACAGCATCACAATCTTCCTTGGATCTTTCTGCCCACATCCCTCCTCTTTCTTCTTCTCTATGGCAGCCAAACAGCGCAGGTAAGACTCCGCCACCCCCTTCCCTGTCAGCTGCGACTTCTCTGTTCCATTTGCCGCCTCTTGCCTCACAGCTTGAGCATCCGCCCCTTCATTTGCTTCATTCTCCTCTTTTTGCTTTTCAACACTCATAGCTTCTGCCTCTTCTGTAGTTTCTCTGGGTTTTTCCTCCACATCTTTCTGTGTTTCTTCTTCCTGTTTGCCTTTATTAGTTTGCCCGTCCCCAGAGTCTTTTCTCTCTGTCTCTCCACCAGAGTCTGTTATGTCTTTTGCCCTGCACGTGTTCCTCAGAGCCTCCAGCTCGGCTCGTTCCTGCTGCGCCTGCAGGTTGAGTTCAGACAGTCGGCAGCAGGCGTCTCGGTGCTCAGCTCTGAGGCTCTCTAACTCTCTGTCCTTTTCCTGCTGGCCGCTCACAGCCTGGGCCAGCTGGTCCTCCACCGCCCGGTGACTTTCTTGGAGCGAGCGCGCAGTTTGCTCGGCTTCCACCCGCAACCTGTCGGCCACAGACACCGCCACCTGCAGGTCGCACTGGAACTGCTGCCACTCTGCCCTCTCCATCTGCCGCAGGGGAGAGTGGGAGAGGAGAGGGAGGGTCAGAGGGGAAAACAAAATAAATCTGAAATCTCCTACACTGCATCTGTGTGCCCATTATAAAGTCTCTTTAAAAAGGCAATACATCAGATGTTCAGTATTCCATAACATGACCATAATATATTCCATTATATATATATTAGTCACCCTCAATTTTGGAACAAACGCTCCTCACCCACTAGAACTTTTTTTTGAGGGATTACTTCTGCAGCATGTCATGTTGTGGACAATACAGCAGAGAGAGGCAGGAAAGTGGAAAGAGAGAGGAGGATGGCATGCAACAAAGGTCCCAGGCTGGATTCAAACCCAGAATACCAGGATGCCCACCCTTTGGAATTTCAACAACCTCCCAACTCCACCACCAACCCCCATCTACCAAAGCAAGTGGTGTTACAAGATATTTCAGCTATGAAGGCTAAAAGCCTTGCTCTCATGCCAAAACACAACTGACAAAGCAGTATTATTATTATTCCAGATTTTGCATGGTGATTACCTCTGTGCTCGACATTTCTGTTAGATTTCTGTTCTGATTAACTAGCTTTACTCCTTTCTATCATAAACCTGATTTTATTGTCTGTGTCAATTAAAGGCCACTGTAGCTCTAAAGGACCGGGGGGAGAGGGTCGGTGGGTATAACAGCAGAAACAACTTCTATCAATGTTGTTGCAATTCCTACTGCTCATCTATAGAGATCATTAACGTCCATAAATGGGATACCCTAGTAGCTCTGTGGGATAAAGAACCATGTAACCATGACATCCTGGGTTTGAATCCAGACTGGGACCTTTGTCATGTCCCTCTCTTTCTCCCAGTCTCCTGTCACTCTCTACTTTCTACTATGCAGTAGCTGAAAAGTGACCATAAAATAATCCTAAAAACATATGAAAGTCATAGATGACCTTTTGCATTAAGACTAGAATCTATTATCTTAAATGTATAAATTATAGTATTGATTTGGGGTGGATTTTTGATTTCATGAAGAAAAAAAAAAACAAAATACATGCAGAACCTAAAGCAGATAAATTCCCAAGGAAGACATGCACATTTGTACAGTTGGTAAGACAAACAGGATGAGCTGCAGTGTGCATGTGTCAATCACTAAAGCACTACAGTGATGCAGTCTACTGCAAACATGCCTGAATACGGACTTTGAATCAGTCCACAAGAAATCCAAACAAAAACACTGTAGGCCTTGGTTGAGTTCATAGCCTGATAACACTGAACCTACAGAACACAAGTATGAAGTTCAAGTTATAGACTTTGGTATAAAAACTCTTTATTGTGTAAAAGGGAAAGAAAAGGCTCTCTTAAAAGGAAAAGGCTCTTAAAAAAAGAAAAGGCTTTCTTAAAATGATGATGTAGTGCCATGTCATATAACAATGCTTCGAAAGATATTTAAATACATTTTTATGGGCACTGATTGATGTGGGGAGGTCATCAGAGGTAGCAGGATGTAAAGGAATACTCCAGCTATTTTCTTTAACATCTAAAACATCTTACTTTTCACAGTCAGTCAAGTTTTCAGAGTTCCATTTCATTTATTTAGCTAGCATGTGTCCAAATCTTGTTCCCTTTCTGTGGCAGGAAGAGGGGGAAATGAGAAGCATGGTTAACTGCAGCTCCCAAGACAGGGATAATGAGAGGCTGTTAGTTTTAGTTTTGAAATTACCCTTTGATCAAACTTCATTTTAACATGACTTGCAATGACCAAAGGAAATATGTGAGACGCAAAGCAATGATTTGCCACTGTGATGCTAAATCTGTACGCCAACCCCCGGTTCCATACTGCAGCAACCTATAGTTAGGTGACAAAGTAGAGAGGCAAGATGTCTCTGACTCACCCTCAGTGTCTCTTTAAGGCTTCGCACCTCCTCAACCAGCTCATCTCTCTCTGTTACCAAGCGCCTCAGCAGCTCTGATACAGACAAGACAAACACAAAAGCCCACGGGTTGTGGAATTAAGGACTGTAAGTAAAGGGATTCAAGTCTGGGAACCATTCATCAAAATTGGTAACACAGTACATAAACTGCAAATATCACTGAAAATATAGGTAATTACCTGTTTATTACTCAGATAAAATCTTGAAATGATAGATGATAATTGTTAACGAAAACATGACAATTACAATCTGAAACTTGGACTAAATAATCCAAATACAAAACTCTAACAATAACCTTGAATAATAGTAATGATAAAGTGATGATATAATACAATATTAGACATGTCAGTTAATAAATTTGTATCAATGAGTCTTGAAGAGAGATTTGAAGGAGGACAATGATTAAAGCGGTCTCCCCTGCTCCTCCTAACTTGTCCTTTCAGCATTATCTTCTGTGCTGACAGAATTCAAGTTCATCCATCTGTCCATGGGGGAAACAAGCCAAGCTAAATGTTCACTGTGAATTTTAATGGGCATATTTAGTGTCACGAGGAAGTGATATGCAAGGAAAATTAAGCTTTACATTGGTCCAGGAAGAGCACGCAGTCATGCACACCAGATCAGCTGATCATCATCTGATCTACACCAATCACATTCAGCACTTCAAACACAGTCTGTTTAAGCTGTCAGCTCGTCATTCTTCCCTGCAGTTCCGACCAAATACACACTGCTGCTTCTAGATGTGCTGTTTTCTCCCCCACAACTGCAGCCTCCTCCTGTCTGCTCTCCTATTAATCTAACACACTTGTGACGGTATGTTTCTGCAGGCTTGTCTCTAAAAGTATGTACAGTATATTCCATCTCTCAATGATCTGTGTCTGCTGGCTTCTGTTCTGTAAAGCCTTTGTTGGGGCTTGACATCTCTCTATACTGAATATTTGGCATCCTGCTGGGATTCATACAAGAAGCACTGCAGAGAACAGAATACAGTCTTCCAAATGCATCTGCATCACCATTCACACAGTACTTTTTTTAACTTCACAGTGAGACTTTTCCTGACTGAATCTGCATTTATTTGCAAGGGAAATAGAAATCTGATTTCACTGTGTATACAGGAGATCAATTTAGATGTCAGGTGTACATGTAACCCAGCAAAATCAAATCTAAACACAATCCAGATATGAGATGGATGTTAATCCTTAGTGTACCTCCATTGGTTGTTGGCAGCTTTGTATGAGACAAACCAATCAGTAGCATTTTCTTTTCCCTTTCCTCACTGGCCTGTGCAGTATACTGCATGTGTCCAATAAATATCTTTAAAGTGAAATAAGTAAGATTTTTAATGCCCTGTGGTGCAGAGGGATTGATTAATGCTGTTGATCAATACCAGCGACTGAATGATTACTTCACTAGGAGCTGAGATTTCTGTTTTCAAATCTTACTTTCTCGCCCATACTCTGAACAAAAGAAGAAAAACTCTCCACCCACTGGAATTTCAAATCCATATTGCTTCTTCTGTATAATGTCAAGACAGCAAGAGATCTGTGTAGGAGGAGACATCTGCTGCTGATGTTGCTGCAGTTCTGTTTGCTGATAGAGGTCACAGATTACTTAAGGTCCCTTTAAGGAAGTAAAGTAGACAG
This sequence comes from Holocentrus rufus, assembly GCA_900302615.1. NCBI lineage: Eukaryota > Metazoa > Chordata > Actinopteri > Holocentriformes > Holocentridae > Holocentrus > Holocentrus rufus. The sequence goes on along the minus strand of OMLF01013980.1, from coordinate 32,037 downwards.
TGGAGGTGTGGAGGGCCTACCTACTGCTCCTGTGGTAACGTCCTGGCCGGGGCTGAGGCCTAGTGACGCCCGGTAGTGCTCCATCAGGCTGAATAACACCAGGGTCATCTCCTCCCCGGTCCTCTCTGCTGCTGCCTGCGGCTCCAGCCCGCTGTCCCTCTCCTGCCAGCTCTGCTCTGAGGGGGAGCCCCTGGACAGCGACACGGGGCTGCCGAGGCCGACGGCTGCCTTTCCGTGCCTTCCTGCTGCATCGCTCCCGTTTCTCTCTGGGGAAGTGACGCCGTCGATGCTTATCACTGCCCACTCTGAGGGCACGGACAGTTTGTGTGCCCCGCCGGCGGCTGGAGAAGTTGCGCCGGCTGCCTCGGGTGACAGCGTGCCTTTCTGCTGTGCCTTATGAGAGGATGCCGAGGAGGGTAAGGCCATGGCAGTCAGCTCTGCTTCGGCCGGCGTGGTGGGAGGCGTGTGGAAGAAATCTAAAGGAGAACCTGCGAGAGAGAGGACAACTGTAACAAAATAATACATCAGAGAAGGCCTAAAAAAGAGACAGAGAGAACAAAAGGACAAAATACCACTATCCTGAGCTAATTCTAAACTTAAAAAAAGAATCTAATGAGGGATGGGGGGGAAAACTGGGGTGGGGCATATGCAAAGCCTCCCCCCCCTCGCTGCTTTTCTTCGATGCAGATGCATGCAGTCAGTGTCCTTTGCCTCATGTATTGTGCTGGGCTGACTGATGCAGCAAAGAGCCTCTCCTGCCAACGCCTTGGCTGGCAAACACACACTGATCCCCCATGTGGCCAGATTTAGGGAGCGAGACTACCTCACTGGATCTACGATCTAACAGCAGCTCTCACTGCAACCACAAGGCAGCTACATTCATGCACCACATTATCGGTGTCCCACAAAAACAACGTGCTTCCATAAAGATGCTTTTTCAAGGAGAGAAATATGACTGATTCATTATTAGGAGTTTGACTTTGCCCCAGGTTCATGAAACATCCTCTGCATGCAAGAGACAATGTCAGCTGTCAACTAAACCACATGCATTTTTTTGCATGAATAACAAGAATATGCTATTTATGTTCTTCACTGATTACACAGATATAAACCGACCACAGAGGATCTACAACCTGGCTAGACTTCCCTCATGCTTCCCTCCGCTGCCCTTGCGTCGGACTGCAGGATTCTGCAGACTCAACATTTCCCTGGCAGGGGCATGATGTATTCTGTTCGGCTTCGGCAGTGTGCTCACAGAGGAGCTATTCTCATCCTAGCCTGAGTCTACTTCCTGCATACTGACAGCCAAGAGAGGAAAGCCAGGAGCAGCATGTAAAACAGCTGTAACTGGGAATCACAGTGAGTGAATGAAGCGGTGATGGAGGGAGTGCTTTCACCTAGAAAACAAGGCACGTGAAGCTGCACAAGGCAATGTCATGTGTTCGTGGCCCCAAATGGCAGCCGGTGCTGTGCTCATGAAGCAGCAGTTTCATGTATTTCTCACTGAAACATGACGTTGGCAGGGATGATTCAAAAGTATTAATGGGAGCCAATATAATGTTTCCATGGATACGAGGGGAGTAGAATCAGGCTTGTTCAAAAACCTGTGATGGTTTTATTGGCTAGAATTTTTAGTCATGCTGACTGGTAAACAATGAGGTAATCACTAAAGATACACATTTTTCTAGTAAGTTGATATAAAGGGATTTTGAAAACAAGTATGCCAGTTACTGTTAAACAAGCATTATTATACACCTACAAATTTAGCTAACGAGAGGAAAAGGCATTTTTTATTCCATGGTGACTTTAAGGTATTCAATACCCCAAAATCATGTAATTTGATCTCAGGGGTTAGGGTTAATACTTGAGCTTCCATATATCAGTGCTGTTGCAATTGTTTTGCTACTTAAATTTAGGAATCTCGGCTATCTCTCATGGTATGTGTACTGCAATTGCACTATATTATTTTGTTTAGATTTGTTCAAAAAGATGGATATGATGAACTTTCTCTGTCTTTTCATTTCCCTTGCAATGGTTCAATTTTCCTGCACTATGGCCCTTTCTCTGCTGAATGAATAGACATAACTATGCTCTATTTTGCGAAACACTTAATGGAACCCTGCCTTATAATGAACACAAGATACTGACTGTGGGAACCAGGAAGACAGTCGTGTATAAAAACGCTCTGTCTTAGAGTTTAATAGACTGAAAGGTGACAATTCAAGCATTCATGTGAGAAACTCATGTGCATGTGCAAGTTGAGACAGAAAGTTGGAGACAGAGAAAGAGACAAAATAGAGTCAACGCTGAAAGATATATTCCAAAATCAGAGCCACTGCTTGATAAAACCTTCTGTTGTAGAACAGTAGCATTTTCGGTGAGTTGCATTTGGAAATGAGTAGTGAAAAGATGTTTTCCCATAGTAATCATCAAGATGAAATCATTCTGACAGTGTTTAAATTTATAAATGTTCTTATCTTGTGATACCTGTAGGGCCATGGCCGTCCTTGCCAGCGTTGTTACCCATGATCCAGCAGGGTTGGGAGCTGGATGGCCTATGCCAGTGTCCTTCGCTCTGTCTTTATAGGCCCACTGCTGTGTGGTGGAAAAAAATCACTGCATAAATCTTTCAATAATATGACTCACTGCTCAACTTTGGTTCAACATATATAAAAAACAAGTTTGAAGTGAAGTTCACCAAAGAAAAGTAAAGGTCTTGCTCAAAGAATTGCTAGCCCTGGCTTTCCTAACCTTGGTGGATCCAGCAGTGTCTTCTTATGAAATAATGGATTTCTAAAATAAATCCTTCATGAATTAAAACTGCAGCAACTGCATTTGACTGCTACTTCGCAGTAAAACAGACTACAAGAAATGGCTTTTGGACAGCTCAAAAGCCACTGTGAAAGCTATACCACCTGTCTGCACAGTTATCACTGGCCAGCTCACAGCAACTGTGTGATTTCTATCATCCCCCCAAGAAATAAATATTGACTGCCCTACAGCAAACATTTGTACAGTGTGGTGAGGAGGCTTTTAATACGCGCCTATCTGCAAACCTCTCTTAAAAAACAAACCAAAAATCTATCTGTGATCAATTTTGAGGAACCATACAAGTTTATAGTTTCCCTCCTTGGACCTCATGACTTAAGGTGATCCCTACACCTCAGGCAGTGCGCCAAATCACTTGACAGCCATGATGCTATAAATGTAATAACAGCAGGGATGCATAGCCTACATAGCACACATAATCCATTACGGCGCTTCTACTGCATTCCTTATTTCTTATTCAGCGTCGTTCCCACTGACACATGGTTATATATCGTGCAGTGAAACAAGCCCTTATTGAGACTTGATGGAAAATGCTTGATGGATGATGCATAGCAGAATAAGTGTGGGTCCTTCTGACTCGACTACTTAATCAAAAGTTGTTTTCATGGTAACCGGCTCCTCTGTTGCACTGTAGGGTCTGTAACGTGCGATACACATGTGACGTCTTGCACAGAGAGCAAGACTGGCCATTCTGGCCAAGACTGCAATCAAAAATCTGGTAATTTAATGTTGCTTATCTTAAAAACAAAAATACCTACACAAAAGAACAAAACTCAAGATCTGTACAAATCGTCACTGTTCACTGATAAATTCGGCATATTTGTGATCCACCAAACAGCACGTTATGTCACTACAATTTTTATTTTCAGACTGCTCGCTACCGCCTCTTCGCGGTTTATTTCTTAGAGGGCGAATAGTGGGATTGACGTGGGAACCAACACTAAACCTGAACTTTTATTGAATTACGCGATACTTAGCGTGCGAGATATATGCCGAAATTAAGAGTGCCAAACAATTAGTCGTAAACAATCTTAAAAAATGCTCTGCCAAGTGTGAACGTTTTCCATCGAGCCACGCAACATCAAATTACCCGACTGTTGAAGGGAGTTCGGCGTAGTGTTCTCTCTACATAGACACAACAGCCACTACCGGGGCAGGTGAGAGGATTTTGTTTGTTTTGGTTGGGGCCTAAGTTACATCCAGCCAACATCACTGCATACTAAACAAAACACATGACAGGCACTATTTCATCCATCCACCCATCATACCTGCTCAAGCTAGCAGCGGGGCGCCTTGCAGCTTGGTCCCCGGCTGTCCTGTCTTCCTCTCCGGTGGTGACTCGACCTCACTGTTTTCTTCGTCCCGTCCCCCAGTTTCACCGGTAGACTCGGGCAGAGTTGTTCATAGAGCCAATCGTTTTGGTCCAATATCCCATTTTCACCGCAGGGCTACATGGAAGCAGCCACTGTCACCCATAACTTCAGGTCCAGTCCCAAATCCCCAACTCTCCTTCGCTTTAATTCCAATGCGTCAAAAAACGGGAGACGGAGGGAAAACAAACTGGTTGCGCAGCTGCTGCAGCTCACCGATGTAAGTGTTAACAACGTCCGAATGGTGCAATTTCTCAAAGTGTTCTTTTTCCTCATAGGACATTAGTAAAAAGACAGAAAAGATTCGTTAATTTGGGGATAGGCAAGCAGTCATACAGAACAACAATACAGGTATGCCGGGTGGTTGTAATTATCTTTTGTTAAATGCAGGTGTGGTGGCGGGCAGCAGGTAACAGGTTAAGAGGGTTAACGCGCCCTGTCAGCTGTCATATCTCACATATCTGTCATGTCTCACATGAAATGAGACGAAAACAGCGTATTCATTTCAGTGCAATTAATCTTTAGCAGGAAGACAAGCGTGTACGGAATACTTTGTTTCCCAAACTGTGGTCTGGGGCCTCCAGGGGTCCCTCAGTACATCCTAGGGTGGGTCCCAGCAAAAGGAGGGCTAACTTAATTTCACCAAAGCGTCACTGAAATGCACTAGTGTCCAGTTTGATGAGAAGTACCTTTACAGAATAAATATATCTCACAACATAAATCCAGTCAGATCGGGTCCCTGAGGACAAAACTGCATCAAAGTCTTACCACATGCGTGTACTTGGCATGAAAAAGTCTTGGAATACCTACTCCATTATGTCAGCCTAATAACCCATGTTTATGTTTTTCCCCTGATGGCTTGAAATCTTAATCTATCCATGGCTGAAATGGTTTGTGGATGAAATCGATGGAATGAAGAGCACAGTTGCACATGTACTGTTTAGTAGTTAGGGCGGCCTCTAGTGTCCATTTACAGGAGAAGCAGCAAGTGTTTTACAGTGATGTGTAATGAGATGCTTTAAAAAAATCTTTTAAATTTCTTATTTGTAAGCCGTATTTAATAACTTTAGCTGTGTCTCCCATTTTCATGTGAATCACTCTGCAAAATCTTTTTTTTTAGGTAAGTGCTGTATAAATAAAGGTTATTCTTTATTGTTATTGATGAACTGTGACCTCCAGAAGATGGCCATGATAGGGTAAATACTCACCAGTATCAACAATATATGTTTAGTCTGGTAGTGTTTTTCGTGGACGTAAACTGGAAGGAGACTACTTTGATGCTGCTTTGTGAATCGAGCCACCGTCTGTCATGTTTGTTGGGCTTGTTTGTGTAGAGACTGTGTCACCCTAGCAGGCTGGTACCAGCTGTCACTGCATTCACATTACCAGCAATTTAGACATCACTCAAACTCACGCCTTAAGCAATTGCAAAAATGATAATCTGCCAGATCTCACTCTAAGAAGGTGTTGTTTAGACCATAAAAGGGCCGAGAATAGCTTAGTCAGTGGCTGTGTCACAGCAGCTTCCTGACTGAGACAACCTGTCTGGCAGACCAGAACTCATCTGACCCTATTCAACAGTGAGATTGTTGCATAAATGGGGAAATCTGCCCTTACTTATTCAAATGAACCTGCAAAACATGGTTTGGTGCAATGTTAAATTACAGAAGTTGATAGACTGTGACATTTACTTCATCCCAGACTGTTTATTAGAATCATAATTATATACAAAGAGAAATATGGTTATTCATTAATTATGTGTAACCTATCCAAAACACACCACTGTGACCATGTGTTTTCATTACACACATTGATAGAAGTGCAGGAAATTTGAATGCCTGAGGACATTTGAACATATTTGCCAGTCATTTGCATACCTTCATAGCAACAAGTCTCTAGCTAGACTTGTCTCTTCTGTGATCCCTCGGTGGTGGAATGAGTTACCAAACTCCATTCCATCTGCAGAGTCCCTCTCAGTCTTTAAAGAAAAACTAAAGACTAGGATCTTTAGTGAACACCTTCTCACCCGACGGACTGTGTAATCCCAACACACAAACAAACAAAAAAAAAGAAAAAAAGAAAAGAAAGGAAAAAAATCTCTATTCATGTATGCAATCTATGCATTGTCTCATAGCACTGCCTTGTAGCACTGCCTCACAGCAGCCGTATCTGCAAGTTGTCAAAGCTTCAAAGCTGGGATTGTTTAAGAGAGGTTCCACACACGTGACAGTGAATTCAGCGGATTGAAGTATAAACTGACTGATCAGAGTTTTCAAAACTTTATTTCTGGATCAGACTGGTGCACCTCTTTTTTGTAATCCAGGATCAGTCTTATAGGTTTTGAGTCAGACATCCAAATAATTACCCCAGAGGATCATAACAATGCAGATACCACAAGATCAAAATCACATAATCTCTACAAAATCATATTTGTTGGTTTTGAAAAACCCAGTTTTCATATTTCATCCAGAAAACCGGGCCCAGATTTTTGTCTGATTGAGCATCTGAGGTATGAGATGTAATAAGACAATGAGAATAAATATATTGGCCACAATATGATACGAGGACACTTTAAACATGGATGACTTGTGGAGTCACAAATACGTAAGAATACTTTTCATTTGTAATATTCCTTTTATGACAGGCAAATGAAGAACCACTTTGCAGTTCTAGATAAAGTATGACTGAATAGGCTGATTTCTGCTTTGTATATTCAATGTTCTGTAAGTTTTACTCTCATTTTGTTATACCACGCAGATTTGAACATGAAAAAAAGACTTTTTGTTGTTTAAAAAGTACTTACAAAGACATGGCTTTGACACCCTGAAAAGGCGTTCAGGTAAGAGATTCAGTACAAAACCAGCCTCATCCAGATGCAGGTCTCGTTGTCTCTGGCGTATAGGTGTTTTGGGGACAAAACTGCCTTATTACAAAGACAGTGCAGTGTATTTTTAGGGTCTCTGCAATGTGGGCAAAAGTCAAGAGAAGCAGACAGTTCTCAGCTTCCGGCTGTTTTATGCACCACAGCCACACAATTTCTCAGTGACCTAAAACCTCTGCAGAATCACTTTCTTAGCAGAAAAAAGAATCCCACCATCCTCTTTACCACTCGTCCCACTCACTTCTATTACCATGCATATTTGTCTCCAAGGCTTAAGAAGAACAGGCTGGCTGCTTTTCTACGTCTCAAAAAAATCAATCAATCTTTATTTCACTCAGGGGATGTGTTCTCTGGTCTCAGGGTCTTTCCCAACCCTCTGCTGCGTGCTCACACAGTCAGACACCATCACACACACAACCTGTGCAGCATCAACTACTGTCTGCTGCACTTGCTGGCCACCAGGACGCTCTGCAGCACTAATTGAAGTGCCTTGTCCAAGGGGCACTTCAGCAGTAGTTGTTGAGGGAGAGGACGACGCTTCTCACTCACTCTCACTGCCTCGCCACATTTTCCCAGCATGTGAATTTCAAAATAAAAGCCTGACTCACACACTGCCAGGCTCCCACTACCCCAGCCACCTTAATTATAAACAAGTAAGCAAATCAATTAATTAATAAAATTACAGATGGGAATGACATGGAGGCTACATGTGTTTATTTCTTCTATCAATCTTTAAGCCTTTCTAGCTAGGTGACTAGCTATAAATTGGTCTGTAAGTGTGAGACCTGTGTTTTAAATGTGGAGGTTTCAGAATTAAATAAATTAGCCATTTTTTTTTATCACAAACCAATAACAATTTATTTTTAAATTTACATATCACACATGTTAAAACTTAAAACAAATAGAGTAATCTTTATTTATGTAAAACTTGAACACAAATAAATGCTTCACAGGGGTGTAGGATGTGTGTGTGTGTGTGTGTGGGTGTGTGTGGGTGT
>OMLF01013980.1:12067-23939 GCA_900302615.1 Holocentrus rufus | reverse complement strand
GTGTGTTGTGTGGGGGGGGGGGGGGGGGGGGGCAGAAGAAAGAATGAGCACTAAGTATAAAAGTTTGTGTGCCTTCTGCATGTCCTGTTTTCATGTGCAGTACAGCATCTATACTTGATACTATGAAAGTTTGTTTTGTGCGTTGTATGAAGCTATATGCACAGGTAGATTTTCAAATGAATGCAAGTCTAGTGTAAACCTATGTCCCATTTATGGTTAAATTTTGGGAGCCTGTTTTCAAAAGAACATTAGCTATCAAGTGTGCCAGACACCGCCTGCATGGGGAACCACTTTCAAAAGCCTCACAGGCTTTTCTGCCATCTCTGTTCACTTAGAAAATGAGCCAGCAAAAAGAGAAGCTTCTCTCATCATTTTTTAAACTATCGACTGCGATAGCTGAAAGTAAAAGTAGACAAGGAGTTACGGTATTCCTTTTCTTTTGTTTCTGTTTCATATGTGATAGATCTGTTTTCAACATAAACAAAAGGAAGTTGAGTCCTCCTGAGGTGCTGTGGGCTAAACTCAATGAAACACCACTGAAGGGAGGTGCCCACTGGATAACTCTGCAAGCTCACGCTGCTTATCTGTCTATATGTTTGGGTTGTGGTGGGCATTATGGGCCAACATAGGGTATGTAGCATTGGCATTGTCAATACCTGGAGCTTACATCAAAAGGCCAGGGGTCTGCTGAAGTTGGCAATGCTGTTGGGGGCCATTATGGGCAATACAGGAATGTCTGGGCGAGAGGGGAGGTGAGTGACCACCTCCGCTCCACATGGTTCTTCTTGATCTTTCTCTGAGCTCAATGAACACATAAATGCATACACACGCTGCATGTTAAATAGCTACAAGGGGGAAAAGAGGTGCAGACAAATTAATAATTAACATTAGATTTAAATTTAGACAGTTTCTTTGCAAAAAATGTGAAAGACGTGTTCCACAGCTTCAAGGAAGTCCTATCAAATATGTCACCTTTAAAAGACATTTCAAAAACAGGCTAGGTACCATTTCATGAAAGAAGAAATTTTGAGCACGCCAAATTTTAAATGTACACTAAAAACGTGTACAAGCTGGGTAGTACATAAGGTATGCAGTGTTCCAGGCTCCAGATTGCGCCTAAAGTCACGTGATATGTCGTGACCGCGGAATTTCCGACTTGTACATTAACCTATCACAAACTTGCGTTCACGGCGTCAACTCGCGAAAAGTGGATACCAGTTAAAAAGACAAAACTCAATATTTTACTAAACACTAAAATTGTATGCAGCACCATTTGCTTCTCTCAGACTTTACTGAAGAAAACAGGCGCTAGGTAAATATCTCTGCATTAACAATGCTCTCGTTAACAAATTACACATGAAATTGCTTTAACTAGCTGGTGAAGTTAAGCTATGTGAGTTAGCTAGCTAACTAGCTAGCATTATCAGTGAAATGAATGTGCTTTGACGTCACGTCAGAAAAACAGGAGCTCTGAGAAAAAAAAAAAAAAAAGCTAACCAAATTTTCAATTTGTAATTCGGAATTGGACACCTCATAATTTTTTTCACAACTCAGTGCTCGTTTCTAACAGGTTCCCCAGTTGAAATTAACGCAGCCATACACGACCCTGGCTCCATTTGACCATAATGGAGCAGAACCTTCATTAGTGTCATTAGTAACACCTGTGTTTACTTGCTATTCATGTCAAAATGGCTTTTGTGGAAAAGGTCTAAACTCATCAAATGTCATTGGAGAAAAACACAGGAGTTCTGCTTCATGAGGTATTTTCACTTTAAATTGTACACACCAAGCTATGACATAAGCTAAGTCACTTTATTTACTGTGATTTTATTTGAAACGAAAATGTAGAGGCTACAAATCATCAGTAAACAAGGAGCCAGATTTGAGTTTGTACTACTTAATTTTTTTCTGATTAATGTGTGTTTTAGGGTCTTAAGAAGTTCCATGTATTTCTTTTATTAATTTTATTTATTTATTTTCGTTTGGCTGTGTCGTATACAAGTCCTGTAGGTGTAGAGTTTGTAAAAATGGCGTCTTATGTAGACTGCCCTTATAAAAGGAGCTGTGCTGTCAGTGGCCACAATAACAGTGCAATATAAGTCATCTCTAAAGAATGAAGTGTAGTGCAGCAGGACTTGCGTCGGACAAGATATAAAAGCCTTCATCATGGGAAACTACGTGTGCTCTGCCGCAGATGTTTTACACGAGCAAGGCAATGAAGATTTTCACGGACATCAGGGGACATGATCATCTTTTACTTCTTCATAGCCCGTTTAATCTCATCGTTTGGTTCAATGAAGTGACCTTCTCTCAGGCGGAAGATGTCAGCGCTGAAGAAGGTAGGCGGGAGTCACATTGTCGTGTATGTGCATAAATTGAGCTTTCAGCGCAGGCTGTTATTGTTGTTGTTGTTATTGTTGTTATTGCATGTGCATGCACCGGCTCGGATGGATTGTTAATTTTGACGTAGGGCACCTGGAGACAGTGCGGCGCTGAAAGGTGAGTGGCCAGTGGTAATCCTGTGAATTTAGAAACTGCTAGAAGTTCTGCAGGGTTTGACTGAGTCTCTGAATGTTATTTGAGTAGTAGGGTGTTTTTCCTGCTCCAGTCAAAAGGTAGTGTTGAATGATGCGTGCTGTGTGGGTGTGAGAGTGTGATAGTCCGTGAGGGTGGTGGTTGTGGATCGTGTGTGTGTGTATGGGTGTGTGTGTGTGTGTGTGTGCGAGCGCAGGACGAGGCGGCTGTGGTGGTGGTGGTGGTGGTGGTGTGTGTGTGTTTGTGTGTGTGTGTGTGTGTGTGTGTGTGTGTGTGTGTGTGTGCGCGTGCGCGAGCGTGGGTGGTGGGGGGTATTTCCCCTTGGTAAAAGTCACTGTGAATGGAGGGGATCCACAGCTCCTTCCCTTTAGTTCCTTCAGTCTCTATAGTGCCCACATATTCTCATTGTGTTGTTCCCCTCCATTCAACAACTGTGTACGCCTGGAGTGACTCAGCTTTATTGTACTATATCCGTCATCCATCTTTTCATCTGTCACAGGTGTTACCATGGCTACTACAGACTCACTGCTGTCTTTTCTTTGAGAAGGACTCAGGTAAGATGTGGGTGGGGTGGCTAAAACAAACTAAGAGAGAAAATGTCATTCTTGTTACATTGATATGCAATTCTGTGGTGTGTTTTTTTCCCAATTTATAAGGGGAATGTGTAGGAATGACAGCATGCCTTGTTGTGAACTTGTGTTGCCCACCTTCGTTAGTGCATTAGCTTACTTGTACTTTTCAGGCAATGCTTTTTCATAACCGGTAGCCCCCAGTTTGTAAGTTCAGACCCCGCTAGACTTGGCACTGGCTCAGCAATTTGTACCAATAGTATCATCAATAAGTGGATGCAGAGGCCTTACAACCAAGTCTCAAAGTAAAAGTTCCTGCAATTTCTCGTGCATAATGTAAAGTGAAGATGACATGAAGAAAATGAGCCCAGGAGGCCTTCTTTAAAGTTACTCATCAGGTAGAAATTCTGCACTGCTTCCCCTGATTCTCAGTCTTGTGAGCTGATTTAACATGAAACGGATCTGTCTGTCATGCCGGCACGCACAGCACTTACAGGTTTGAGGCTGGGAAATGACTCAGTCCTCTTCAGAGAGGAAACTTGTACTTGCTAGCATGAGTAATATCTGTCATTGATGCTGTGACCTAGATAATGATGGCTGATGGTTGAGTTAATGTTACTGATTGAGCCCATCTCTTAAGTGCTGGTGGCTGTTGTGATGTGAGGAGAGTTCGGGCATTCGGTGTAATACAGATAGCAGGTAATTAAAGTGTACACAAATAGTGTTTGCTGAACTTGTTAACGGCCACTGTGAGTACATAAATGTGTGATAGTCATTTTAAATATTAATTTTGTGTCTTCTATTTGACACGTAACATTATAGAAGAGAGGAAAGCAAAAATAAAATCACGCAGTAATGTGTGGTCTTTGCGAGTTCACTATACATATTATCAAGCTCTGATATTATCAAGCCCATTTTGCTCTGCTTATTCCCATAATTCCCTCCATGAAGAATGGCATTTGGTTGCCAGTGCCTAAATATCTAAGATGATGTACATTTAGCAATATTGTGCTTGTGTTTGATGTGTGGCATTTTCATCTAGGCTTGTAAGCAATAACACCATCCTAAGATAATGATGTTAGGATTCAGCTTTGAGTTCTGCGTTTTTTCTTGATTGTGCTTACCTGGGCAAGGTTAATTGGCCATTGGCAATAAAGGACTTGTATCAGACCTATGAAATCTGAAATCTGCATGTATTGTGCAGTCAGCATTTACCATCCTGGAACAGTGATCATATATGTATGCATATATTATTGTCATCATGCACACTTTCTGAGAATGTCTATTTAAGCATTGTGAACAGGCTGACGGTCACGTTGGAGATTATCAGGTAGTTAATCGCGTGCTTTAAGAGCCGTTGTCAGCACTGTGGCTCCTGTTGAAGTGAACATGGATATGGAAATATCTCTGCTTGTTTGATGTGCATAACCTAAAGAATTTCTAAATTGTTTTCCTTATCAGCTGTCTGCAGAACTTGCACTTGATCATGCCTTACTCATCAGTTTCTCAAGGTTGAGCCAGAATGTCAATGACTGAGTATAAACCTGCTCATTTTAGAGATTATAAAGCAAGCGCACAGACGGACTACCTCCAAGTTTGTTCCTTGTGCAAGCATGCAAAATTTAATGTGTAACCTCTGTGTAATCAGTTGAGCAAGTTAATCATTTGAAATATCTGTGTTATTGCTATGTTAGAGTAGGATTATGGAGCAGATGGTGCAGATCTTTCTGGGATATATTTTCTACAGCACTCCAGCTCAGTGTTGCGCCACTAGGTGGGACTGTCCACTTTGATAACATGCTTAAATAGTGCCATCACTGAAGCATTGGTGTATCACGGGGGCTGGCCATTTCAGGATTTAATACTCACTGTGTGCTGTGTTGCCTGGGAAAATCTGTATTTCTATATATGTCTCTGTGTGAATATCAAGCACCTAATAAGGAGTAGGGACACCTTTGCTTTCAGAACAGCCAAAGCCCTCTTTGTATTACTGTCATACTACATCCTGATGTATGTGCCTATGTCTCTATATGAGTACCTAATAAGTAGGGCCACCTTTTGCTTTCAGAACAGCTACTGTCCTCTGAATTACTGTCATACTATTTTATGAAATGTGTACAGTGGATATTGGACCTTGGAAGGAAAGGCTCCAGGTCAGGGATGAGCAGGGATGGAGGAGGTTGAAATCAACTTCCCAAGAAGCTTCAGTGATGTTATGATCTTTGGGGAGGTCATAGAGGGGCTTTGGGGGGATTATTATCTTGGAATATGGGGACACTCTGAGGGAACAGTGTTTGAACCTAAAGATGCACCTGGTCCCATAAATAGGCCTCATCGTCTCTGAACGTTTTACAGCCATGCAGCATAAGCATCAGTCTTAATGACTTGCACAAGATGGCTGCTCAAGCTATTATAGATTCAGCACCATGTTTAAAAGTTAGCGAAATACCTTGTGGGTTGATAGCATCCTTTGGATTTCTTCAATCATAAGCTTGTTCAGGTGTAGGAAAAGGGGTGAAAGACAACTCATCAGACCACACTGCTGTTTCCATTACCCAAGGGGCCCGGGCTTTGTGTTCCTGCAAACACTACATTATGCCTTTCTGTGCGTTGGCCTTGTGCATTGCTGCCCTCATTTAACCTCTCCTTTCTATTTGCATCGGCTACTGCTGATATGTCTTTTCCATCTAGAGAAGGAGCACTCACATCCCTCATGAGCAGCAGCTCTATTCCATCAGAATACCAATGAGTCGTACATTAGACCCAAATCAATATGATCCTCTCCAAATCTGTATTTATTCCTTCCCCAGATTGTCTCTCACCCCAGAAGCTCTCTTCTGCTTTAGGACAGAGAAGAGGCTGGTAAAGTAAGAACGACGTGAGGGGAATGTGAGCACGTCTTGACTTGAGATCAAGTGCGCTGGTCTGTGGACTTGGCATTTCTTGTTGCAGAAAAGATTGCGGAGAAATGCTGATGTCTATAGAGGCTCGGTTTGGGGAATTCACCTCGCGAGTTTGTGTGTCCTTAAAGAACTAACCAGATTGTGCTTATTTAGAAATAGTCTAAGGACATTTGTATGAATGTGTTCCAGTCTTTGGTTCAAGCAAAATACAGCCCTTATTGCATTTCAAGTTACTTCGTAGCGGACGTAATTTCACAGGATGTCTGACCGTCTTTGCCACAAGTGGAATTCTTGGTTTTGGAGCACGCTACTGTTGAATTGTGCTGTTTGGCTTTGTTTGACTTACTCTTCGGATCGTGTGTCATTTATTACACCTGCACATGGCCCAAGAAACGTGTCTGATGTCGGTGACGTCAGCAGGGTCCTGACAAGACCAGGAAACGACTCCCTCCCCACTCAGCCGGAGCAGTGATGTCATCAGAGGGAGAGCAGGAGGTTGGCCGAGGCTTTATTGAGCTTGACGTTTTATTACCAAGAGCGCCAGACGTATGACCACACACCAGTCACTACGAGGACCCAGACCAAAACAGTGGAGCATAACTGAGAGCCAAACAATGTGGCAGCACGTTTATGACTCCTTATAATCCGAGAGTTGGGGGAAAAAAAGAGAGTGAGGGGAAACAGAGGCAGAGACACACGGACAGAGAGACAGACAGAAATGCAGATAGAAGCGCAGAGAAAGAGAGGGACAGTATGAGTGTGCATGCTGATGGGGAGAGGAGAGCTGCAGAATCCTGAATCCAGCAGATGGAGACTCCGTGTCCTTGTTTTGCGGTGATCTGTGGGAGCCTGTGGAACATGCAGCTCGCGCCGCTGCCTCGCACTGCTGCAGTGGAGGAGTAAATGCGGAGCCCAACACTGCTCCAGGTGATACACAGCAGCCCAGCCCGGCAGACAGCCTCCCCTCTCCTCCTCTTCCTCCTCCTTCTCTTCCTCCTCCTCCTCCTCCTCCTTCTCCTCCTCCTCATCCTCCTCCTCTGTCAGCACTCCATTTCTCAAAAGGCTTGGAAACAAATAACGAGAGAGGAGCAGCGAAACAGAGGGACGATCCCGCTTTCCCCCATCCTTCTCAGATGTGCAACACCTCCATCTGTGTGTCTGCTTGACTGTCCGCCGCTTCCCTGTCATCGTGTGAAGACGCGCTGCATATGTGCTCCAATGTCTCCAGAACATAGACTCGCTGCAAGGTAAGAGGACTGGGGATTACCCTGAGAAACGGGGCTAGTCTTCGTTTTCTTTTTTTTTCTTTTTTTTTTTTTGGTTTGTTTTATATTTTTTCGAGGCATATCAGCCCTGTCTGTATAAGCAATCTCCGATGAAAGGTCACAGTCTTATGAGCGTGAATTTAACAGGTTGATGAGAAGTTGCCAGAGCAGATTAGGTAATTGGTATTCCTCGCGGTGCATAGAAATCACAACAAGCGCTCAGGGATTGCAAGAGAGATCGATGACACCTCCATCGGATGCGTGAAACACATCTGTCTTGACTTTTGGAGGAAAGGCACCTCTTCTCTCCCTCAATCATAGTGATCAGTGCAGGTGTGTGTGTGTGTGTATGAGCTTGTGTGCGTGTATGTGAGAATCAAGCAGGGTGGGAGGGACGGTTCCTCACCCAGTCTTCTCGATGGGCAACAAGGGGATTTTCATCTTGACGATGTAACCAACATCTTTACATTGAGCTTCCTATGAGCGTTAAAGTTGGCACAACCTCAGGCTTTCTGATACCGTTTTGATTTCTCCAACGCCTCGGTCGAGTCATCTATACAGACGTCAAGAAATTTCATTTTTATTCATCCTTTACTCAACCAGTAAATCTTTATTTCCAGACCCTTAGAGGCCCTTAGAGAGGAAAAGAACCAAATTCATGTCATGATCTATATGTGCTAATGTCTCGTTCGTTATAGCTTACGATGGAGAGAGAAGAGAAGGGAGGAAGGAAGGGGAAAGGCAGCGGATGGGTGGGGGTTTGGTGCGTTGGGGTGCGGGGGTTGTTTAGGGTCACAGAGCTAGTAGTAGAACTTACCTCCATGTCTCTGCGGGTCTTAAAAACTGCTGGTCAATGGCCGAATGGCGTAATCCCTCTCGCATCCTTTCATCACATGTCGGGTCTGGTGGTGCCTCAAGTCCCAGCCCCCAGGTGACCTAATGAAGATCTTTGACTTAAGCTTCTCTCTCTTATAAACACACACATACATACAATACATACATACATGCACACGCATACACACACACACCTATTCCATAATTAGAGATAGAGACAAGCTGATGCTGCAGTTCCATCCAAATTCTGCATTCTGCTGTTTGACAAGGCTTCAGGGCTTTTCTCTCTCTCTCTCTCTCTCTGTGTGTGTGTGTGTAGCTTGTGATGAAGCTTTTGGCAGTGTTTTGCGCTTTTGGCCATCTACCTTATATTGTACAACCGCATTTGTTTGCCAGAATCGCTCAAATGTGACATGCACTGTAAAACACCTACACCTTAATGCTTTATACCTATCACTGCAAAAATAATGAAGATTATTAAATTGATACTAGGCATTAGACATAAGATTATTACTGTATATGTGCAGTATGCATTTGCACGCATATGTGCACGTGCACTTCCTCATGCCTACAGATCACATCCCATGCTAGGCAAGAATTGATTATATATTGTGATGCACAGCAGGGGACTGACAGACACCACACACACACACTGTACATACAGCATGACATCTTTGCCCTTGCAGCAAACATCTCCTAATGTCACTAACATCTCCTAACTCCTAGCGACAGCTGGCTCTTTACATTTGCAGCAAGTTGTCTGGCTTTAGGTGGCCATTTGTCATGTGTGGCATTGGAATGCAGAGGAGGACCTCAGAGGAATGGACTCTCAGCTCCTTGGAGCTCCCAGGCGGCTTTGCGCCGCTCTGATTCCCCAGCAGCTACAGCAGCATCCTGAAACACCTCATTTAGCCAGAAACCTTCAAAAAGCTTGCATCTCTCCCAAAAACCTCTCTTTTTGGCTCGGTTGCCAGAGTGATAAGATGTTTTCTGCATGTCGGAGATAATGTTAGGTTTAATGGGCCCAAGACTTCTGCAGGACACCAACAGTTTGTTCCTGCCATTACCTGTACCTATCAGGCACTTGACTCAGTCTATGAGATTGCTAATGTGTTTATCTGACCCTTAGCTTCAGTCACGGGGAGCATCATTTGGTCATTACAGAAAAGTGGAGACGAATTGGTGTCATCATGCAATCAGTGTATAGTTCCTATCTCTCCATCTCTTAGGATTAATAAGCTTTAATAAGTCTGGCAGCTGTTGTCATCTTCTCTCTATGTTCTACTGAGGGGCTTTGAGGTCAGGATGGGAATCATTAACCAGCTATTAATTCTCCATTTATTGCTGGGTAATGTGCAAGACAATAATACAAATACCAGTCAGTTCTGTTAAATTTAAAGTGGTAATCCCCAATTATTTTCGTTTTGTCACTATCTTGGTGCTACTGCTGTTCTATTTCTGCACTACACTTCCCACAGATCACCTGTCAGTCAAACAGTGTGGGCGGGACTGTGCTGCCCCTTTTCTGGTATTTTATGTTGATGAAGTTTCTGTAGGTAGCGCTCTTTTCTGTGTGTATTCAGCCATGGTGGCTATCAAGGCTCAAAGCTAACTACCCTATACTTGTATAAATTCTATACAAATCACTGTTGCTGCTGATACAAATGTAAAATCCATAACTTACTGTGTGTCAGAGAAGTTTCTCAAACACAGAGTGGGTAGATCAGGCAATCTATAAGCTTTCATGAACTTGTTATATGTTGAATCACTATATCGTCTTATTGTGAACAAGAGTAGACTGTAGAAAAGGGGCAGTTACTTACATGCAAATGTTACAGATTATTCCTTTAATCTGTACACTTACTTGCCCAAACAGAGCAAAGTGTCCATTTTCATTTTATCATTTTTTTTTCTTCTTCAGTTTTTGACTTGAATTTAGCCTTTGTTGTCTTTTATATGCTAAGTAGGTCTCATGACCTTAGGGCCCATAAAACAGCACATTGTATCATAAATGAAAGCAAATCAATTTGATTCAGTGGCTGTTTTTCCACAGTCTAAAAGTTAGGGCTTTGGTGATACAAGCATTATCCGACAACAATTAAATTACGCCACGGTAAAATGTCTTGAGGTGTTATACAGTATGTCTTTGACAGACACAATGAAACCACTATCATTTATGTCTGCTTTTGATGTCATTCCACTGGTGGCAGAATGAATGAAAAAACGAACGAACGACCGAAAAGTAGTAGTACTTTTCCTAGGAATGGACTTTGTGATGATAGCCAGGACTGCTATGATTCACTGCCTTGTAATTGTTAGGGATCAATATTTCTTTTAGAGACGCCTTCTTTTTCACTCCAGAGAATGACACTTCCTTCCCAGGTGATCCCAGGACCCTGCATGCAATTTACATTTTAATGGTTCAGGATTGGGTCTGTCTTAGTGGCTTACCTAAATTAGATGCCTGACTGGTATAATTTTTTCACATCTTTCCTCCCTCTTCTCACTATCTTGAGCCTTGCTAGTGACACCTTTGCATCTTCCCCTTTCTCATTTCTGTATCCAAATCATAAAAGGCACTTAAATTGCCTCGAATTTAATAACTAGGTATATTTGACAGACATTTCATTTGGCACTTTTGCTGAATAAAATAACATTTTTGAGTCAGACCTCTCCAGATCCATTTACTTTTATTAGCAAGTAAGCCAGCTTAATCATCGGGTGCTGCCCTAATAAGACTAACTCAAAAACAAACACCGTATACTACAAGTAGGCATAGTTTCAGATAAATTTTGGTCCAGATAAATATCCTTACAACTCAGGATAACATCGCAACAAAAAATGATTCATTGTTGATCCAGTGCGTTGGATTAGAGTCATACTGATTTATGTATATGAGCCATACATGCATGAGCCAGTGCCTATTTCTGGGTTTACATCTGTTCATATGTAACTTCTGTTCATATGCAACTTCTGTCTGCACATTTGTGTGACAGATCTCTGTACATATGTGTCTTGTGCCTGTAAATGTGATATGTACACTGGCATATCTGACCTCCAAATCTAATAATGTAGATTGCCAACAATACCAATGTGCACAACCTACACACATGCTCTTGCACTGACTGTAAATTTGTAGATCTGTAAACCACAAGCATCTGTTACCTTGTGAATCTGTGAATAGATAGCATTGTCCTAATTCATTCAAGGCACCAAAAAAAGCTCAGTTTTAGCATCACAAAGGCACTGTGTGTTTTTAAAGGATAATTGTTATTATTTTCACCTTGGGCCCTTTTTCCTAGTTTTTGTCATCATGACGATTGATTGTGTTTAAAATTTTGTTGCCTCACTGTAGTCGCCAGGAGTGCTGCGGTCCAATACACACTCAGGGGCCAAAGTGGTAATCTCCAACAATCAAATCCAAAAAAGTAAGTAAAACAATAACACAGCAACACACACTGCAGTGGAACCTCACTACATCTGATTTCCAATTACCCATTGCCTCAAACTTGCATATTGCAATATGCTACTTTAACTAGTGTGAGCAAATTGGCAACAGTCAAGTACTCTGATGCTGCGTTCAAGTCATGTAAGATTTTCTGTAAATATGAACTGATAATTGGGAAAACCTATTTACATCGTCCTCCAAGTGGTATTTACAAGCAGGATATTTGATCCCCCATCTGACATCATGAATTGTAAAAAATTGTCAATGCAAGCAGTAAACATAGTCCAAGATATTACATATAAAAATTAATAGTTATAT
>OMLF01013980.1:0-12044 GCA_900302615.1 Holocentrus rufus | reverse complement strand
CCCTCCCTCCAAAAAAAAAAAAAAAAACTGCTGAAGTTTGTTTAAATTCTTAAATACAAATGATTTTTTGGATTTTGGATGTGGGTCAAGGATGCTCTCAAGCTGAAGCAACAAAATCTCATTTTCCTGCTTCTTCTGATATAACATGAACATGGCAGAATACTGGCAGCCTTTGCTGGCTGCCAGTTGGAGCTTACTTTTGGCCCTTGAGCAAAATAAATGAAAAAAAAAAATTACCACAATTGTCATGATGGCAAAAAATATAAGGCCCGTTTTGAAAATATCCTATCATCTGCACTCTGCTTTATTTGTTGTGTTCTTGTTTTATTGTTTTTAGTGCTGCAATGACCCAACTCCCTCACAGGGATCATTAAAGTTTCATCTTGTCTCTCTTATCTTAACACTTCCTGGGCACCTGATGTTCATTTCTGTGGCGAAACGAAGCGAAGCTGGATGGAAATAACCAGAATCCTAGCTCCTCATGTTAATCCCTCTGAGTGGTGCTTGGTACAACACCATGTGATGTAGCCAGCGAGCGTGTGTGGGTGTATGAGTGAGTGGATGAGTGAATACGAGTTTGAATATGGAGAGCATTCAGAGGCAGCCTTTTGCATCGATGAGCTGGATAGTGACAGCGCAGAGTGCTATTGATACAATTTATAGTCTTGTATTGAGATGACATGCACACACACACACATGCACATGCTCTTTTGGTCACTTTTGGACACTCTGGTACTTTGGTGAGACTATCAGCACTGGCAGTGGAAAGTGCTGGATGAAATGTCAACCCCGATATGTTTTCTGGGATGACGTTACATGAAATTTCAGCCTGGCATTACTCCTACTGGTGCAGCAGAAAGCTTTGCTAGCGTGAGCGCTCAGTGCTGTGGTGCCGTGGTGAGGGTCGTGAGCGGCTCCCTGGTTGAACCTTGAATTTCTCTCTGCACCATTCTGCTCGTGGCTGCTATAAGCTCTTTCATTGCCACTAAATATCAATTTGAAACAATTCCAATCCACGAAGGATTCCCTCCTCTGTGTACTGTCGCACATCTTGTTGTGCATGACCTACAGTAAGCGTCACTTTGGCCCACAATCAAGCTTTTATCTCTGTCTGTATGATTGTAAGACTGTATCGTCAGTATCCAGCAGCAATATTACATAATTCAAATAGCTTTTTTTATAATTGAGCTGAACTGTTTGAACCACCCTCCCTTTTGCGCCCCCCCTCCCCACCTTGTGTCCTTCTTGCCGTCTCACGGTGTGTCGTTAACGCTTTGCTTTGGTCCCAGCAGGTCGCCAGTCGTCAGTGATTAGTTACTGTAAAAATTACAGAGAGCAAAATGGATGATATGAACTGTGTCTGCAAGAAAATGATGACAGCGAGCAAGGATGAGACTGCATTGCTGTGTGTGTGTGTGTGTGTTTGTGCGTGTGTGTGTGTGTGTGTGTGTCTGTGAGAAAATCACACGATCTGCATTGATCTGCCTGGGGAAGGCACCTCTTTTGCAAGTCGGACAAGCGAGTTAGAAAGAAAGAATTCAGGTGTTGACTCGTTTTGGCATGAGGAAACCCCTTGCTCAGGTGTGTGTGTGTGCGAGTGTGTAGATTGGTTTGTGTGTGTGTGCGTGTGTATGTTTATGTGTGTGCGTTTTTTTTTTTGTTTTTTTTTTCCTGTGAAAAAGCTGTTGCAGTTAATAATGGAATCAACCGCCTGGTGTGTGGTGTGGTTTGGCTTCCCTAATGAGGAGCGGATTCATCCTCAGTCTCTGACAGCACGTCGAGTGGGATATGCTGCTCTCCAGCCTGTTTCCATGGAGATACTCAGGAGCTGTAGCGTTTTTTTTCCCCCCTTCTGCTGTACATTCCACCAAACAGTGTCGCTTCAGAAGAGAGATCTGGGCCACAGCAACACACGTTCAGTGGAAGTACCCGTGTGTGTGTGTGTGTCTGATAACGGGGATATAAAAGCTACAGTAACATGTGTGTTTTACTTATGTTGAGGCGCTATTGAAGTGAATGTGTGTATGTGTGTGGTAGTGTGATCTGATCTCTCCAGTGGCAAACATCCAGTGGTAATTGAGTAAGTGTGTGTGTGTGTGTGTGTGTGAGAGGACTGGAGTGTGAGTATGTGTATGAAAATTCCATTGCATGTGTGCATGTGTGTGTGTGTGTGTGTGTGTGTGCTGTATTCCATTGGCTCATGTTGTATCCTGATAGTAGTAACTCCTACCGTTAAATCCCTGCTGTAATAAATGTGCAAGTGTGTGTGTGTGTGTGTGTGAGTGACAGTGTGATATGAATATGAAAGCCACAGCAGCAGGCGTGTGTGATACTCTGAGTGACTGTGAGTGAGTGCATGTGTGACTATGTGTCATGTGTCAAGGTGCTGGTGTGTGTGTGTGCGTGTGTGTGTGTGCAAGCTTGTGTTTAGAGATCAAGAGTGCCATAGAGACAGAAAAGGAAAAAGTGTTTACGATCGCAGTGATTCATAGTAATGGTAATTGTTACTGTAGGTAATGAGATTACAAAAGCCCTCCTGCATTTTGTGACCAAGATGTGTGCAGATTTGTGTGTATAGCCAACCTTATATGTATCCACAATGCTGTAAAGCCAGACTTCTTATTAGTGCACAATGTTGGGCTTTGCCGTCACAAGAGTGACAAGTGATTCCTGGCCAGACAAAGGAGCCACCAGGGGATGCAGGGTATTGAAAAAAGCCGTGAAAAGGACCTTTCCGTCTTAACAGAATGATGCAGTGCAGACCTTAACTGAGAGTCCCTGTTGTATGGAAGCCAGGGCAATCCCTGCAGCAACAGGATTTACCCATGCTAAAGCCCTCAGCCCTGTCAGTATGCAGGCTGCATCCTTTTCGAGGGTCAATCATTCTGTGGAAGGGCGTAGGTCAAGAGAGCGCCCTGGCATCCATATCATGTAGTTTTTGGGTGTAGAGCTTGGGTGCAAACAGCAGGCTGATCAAGCTTGGTATAGCCTCTTTTCTTAACACATGTCCTTGATTTAATCATTGATTTCACATTTGAAATTCATACTATTTATAAAAAGAGATTAGAATCAACTTTATCAGCCTATGTAGTTTTAATCACTTTCCCATCAAGCGTGAAATTGATTTGTGCGTATGTGTGAGCAGGCGTGTGAGTGTGTGTGCGTTCTCCCTGGCAGCACCTAAAGTGAACATCTCCCTAGTAGGTAATGGGGTTGGCTGTGTGCAGCGCTAGCCTGTAGAGAAGCAAGGTGGTAGCGCTCATCTCACTCTATCGCACTCAGGGGAGTGCTTATAGGATCTGTATGGATCAGAGAAGCTGTGTTCGCAGGTCTGCACGTGTGTGCATGTGCATGCACGCATGTGTGTGTGTGGGTTAACATTTCCACATGGGCTTGATCCTTTGCCAGTGCCACAGTACCTGCTGTGTGTTAATGGCCAGAGTGTTCAGACTCACGCAGGCCGGCAGTGCCCTGCCAGGTGGTGCATGTCCACACGGGCAATTCAGAGTGCTAATACTAATGTGCTAACCTTGCGTCCAGACAGGCAAAGGGGAACGGTGATCACCAGGGCCGGGATAACACACCGGCAGGGGATGGCGGGGCGCACTGCTTAGCAGGTTTACTCAGCTGGATGCTTGTGTTCTTTCTTCTTGGCTCCCTTTCTCTATCTTTGGCTATCTCATACTCAAATGTAAACCAGCTAACAAGCACAGGCGTCCACCATCCACAGAAAAGCATTTAGCAGGTGTTCAGTATTCATAGTTCTGAGTTCTGACAATTCAATAGAGTAGCATGTATTTATGCAGCACCTTTACCTAAATATGCTCATCAAAAAGTGCTACTGTTTGGGACGGTGGCTCAGTTTTGCTAGGTCTGGCTTTGAGGAGTAAAGTGAGGGGCTGTTTAGCATTAAATAACTAGTAAGAGTGATGCTATTTTTTGACTATTTTTTGACTCTACTAAATGGGAATTTATATTTTCATTGTGCTCCAAACGAAAATAGCAATGATCATTTATTTTGCAAGCTTCTGCTCTCACTAGCAAATCAAAAAGAAACAAATAAACTGTCTATTCGCTCCATGTACAGGAAACCAGGAAATATTATATATGGTGAGATACAAGTATCAAAATCCAATTCAAATGCCGTGGTTTGATTGTTATCTATGATCAAAAGAATTTCCAGGCAAAAACAGGATGAAAAAGTTGTGATAGCCTGGCAGGAAGCTAATGTGGGAGGGAGCATATCAGTGCTCCCAAGGTCCTATATTCCCTCAATGAAATTTTGTTCTGAAAATAGCTTCATGTTCCCTCAATCTTATGTTCGCTTAACAGAACAAGGAGAATAACGTCCATAACTGTAATAATTTCCATATCTGGTATAATGATAAGAGTGCATAAGCTGTTGTTGAACTGAACACGTACAGACTATGCTATTTTGTTATTATATGAGCAGTATGGACATTATTATTTTATGTTGAGGGATCATGGGATGAAGGGATCATAATGTGGCCCCATGTGAGGATCAAGCTGCACAAGAGAGGGACAAGGACCCTAGAGACGTCTAAGCAAGTTCTTGGCCCGACTGCCAGTATGAAAGCTAATGTATTAATGTAGAATACTGGTTTCAATTAGAGTTAAAGCTCATTTATTACTGTCTATTATACATTTAGTAGTGCATTGTGATGTGGCACATATATGAAAACACTCAACTCAAATGGTAATGGAACACAAACTCAGACAAACCAAATTAAGGCGTCATGTTCACTGTGATGGACTTTCTCGCTCTGTGGAAATAGTACAACAATGAATGGCAGCATATGGCCTCTTCTGAAAGGATGAAAACAATCCCTGATATCTCGAACTACGCTGACTGTGTGCAGACATGCCAGCAAAAATGTAAATGAGAGGGGCAACCACAAACTATAAATAAGCATCTCCAATAATGTCCCTGTGACCAACTAAATCCACTTTAGCATCGTATTAATTTTGATACATCATTTTCCTTGTTATCTGAAGAAATTTAATTTGTTGTCACTGCAGTAATCATTAGCATAGCTGATATCAAGAGCTAGCTTCTAGAAATCTCTCCGTCCTTCGTACAGAGCAGCATTAGTTCCACTTTTTGGTTCTGCTGTTATGAAAAGTGTTTTAAACTTCTTTTGTTGACAGGCACTTCAGTTACAGCTGACACATTTTAGCTGGCCACAAGACTCTTCAACCATTCTTTCAGTTTTCTTGTGGCTTTGGCACATTGGTTACTAGCTGCTAATCAGAAGGCTGTGCCCACTTGGAAGCACAGCCTTTGTAAGAGGTTTGTACTGGACTCTAGCAGACTGCTGGCATACAGCATCCTCAGCCTGGCCTGAACAGCAAACCCTTGGCTCAACAGAACAAGTTGGAAGTGAAATATTTACTATCTTATTGGATCTATTGCTTGAAAAGGATCCATCCACCCTCTTGAGGGTGGGCTTGAGTGCACTTTTGAGTCCGTGTAGCACTTTTCTTTATTTTCAAATTATAGACATTAAGATGTGAGTGTGCTTAAAAATGACAAAGGAGATTGTTTTCTCTTGGATATTTGTGGCTTCACCTGGTTTGTATTCATCCAAAATACATTAATATAGCAAGTTCATACTGTGATTGCAGTGTCAGGCTCAACACAGTTGTGTCTCAGTGCTCTGGTGAGTGCGGTGCTTAGTGATGTGTATACTATGATCTCAGCAGTTTCTGATGTGCCCCAAGTGAGTTGGTAGTTGTTCCCCTGGCTTTTCATAGCGAATCCACCATGCACGTTTGAAAATTCCTGAGTGAGGCGCAGAGCTTTCTGTTATGGTCTGTCCTAAAGTGAGCATTTATGAGTCCCAGCTGGGCGTAAACACATGAATCCAAGCCACCATTTAGATTCAGCCCTTTCAGCAGCCCCAGTGTTCGCTAATTATTTTAATTGCATGGAATTAGATGGATCAGTTTATCACCGCAGAAGCACAAGTGGCCCAAGGAGTGTGACCTGTATTCTGATGTCACATAGGCCCATTTTAGACTTTATTTTAACGTGTGTATTGGGTGATCCGATCACAGGTGTACCGTCGAGACAGATTCACACTTGGCATTATCATGTGTCTCACTTGTGATCAGATTTTGTGATCGACCTTAGATCAGTCAGACTTCTTCCTTCCTTTCTTTTTTACTTTGATTCCGTTGATTCCTTTGTTCATTTATCTCTGGCCCAAGAAGTCATGCCCAGCCTCTCGATTGTTGGGATTAACAACGCTGCCATCTCACCACAAAACAAATGAAATACGTCAAATTTGAATTTCATGCCAGTAGTCCATTCTATCAAACGCTGCTTCCTTCCACAAAACAACTAGGTGGTCCTTCGATGTCGTTGGGGATGCATCAGGAAGGATTACTTTACATACTACAAATGCTTAATGGCCCAGTGTATCCCTGTCCCCAGATGCGTATTAAAACCAAACGTGAACGGGGTCATAGAGACAAGCGCACTGAGATTGTAGTCTCGTAATCTGGCACCTACTAGTGGTGACAGTTTCATTCAAAATGTTTCACTGATTATGAAAAATCCTGGAGCTCATTGTCACTGCTCACAGAATCCTGAGGGACCAGAATGGATTTAGTCATGGAGAGTATTTGTCTGTCTACCAGGCTTTTAGATTGACCAGTTTAGAGAGTGGGCATGTGTGTGCTGTGTGTCATGCTGTGTACTGAGAAGAGGGAGAGAGGGGTAAAAGCACGCGCCTCCTCTCCAAGCCATTACTCAGCCAGCCCATTAACACCAAAATCAGAGCTCTCTGTACAATTGGATCCGCACACTATGGGTGTTTTTGTGCATTACACTAATACCCCCTGATCATTCAGGATACTCAAATTTAAGATGTTGAGTTTGGAAGCTTCACATCCTGTTTGTAACAAACTGTTATCCCAATTCTGAGAAACTCAATTAAGTTATGTAAGGTGTAATATTACGTAGGACAATAAGATAAACACACAACAAGGTCAGATACTGGGAGTCCACGCTCAGTTTTGGTGCACAGGGGTGTTCATGAAAGAGATGAAGATGCATGAGCAGCTTATTCCCAATAAAACCTTCTATATCTGTTGCATGAGCTGCTATGCAGAGTTCAGTGTGCATGCGAATGGTTACCAGGCCCGCAGTGCAGGACACAGTCTATGTGAGGTCACCAAAAATCAAGAATCACAAAATATTTAGTATCTTGCTCTTGCACAAACACGTTCACATGAATGTCTTAATGCGCAGGCCTTCTGATTGGATTTCATTAGCCTCATAATAGTTCTTGCACACTCCTCTTTCAGAGAATTTTCAACACGACATCCTTGCACAAAACCCTCCACAACAGCAACATCACCACCCAAGGCACTTGAAACCAGGACAAAAGCTTCCTATTGTCACTGCAGATGGGCACAATAAGGGATACTGCGCTGTGAAATACCCCCGTTTGTGCTGCTGTAATCTCTCTCAGCAGAATCTTTATTCAAATATTCTGTCAGTGCAGTGTGCTTTTGGTATCTCAAGAAGGGACAACTTCTGTCGAATGTCAAATCGCTTTGACAAATCGCAGCTGAGTGTGAGAGTCACGTTGCTGCTTGTGTGCAGCAAAACAGCTGATGGAAACACCTCAGCAGAACATCAAAACCGTTGCAGTCAAAGACAAAAATGCAAGGAGAGATTGAAAGATGTTGCAGCCACTTAAAACTTTAAACTCAGTGTAAATGGGAATCTTGCATAAAAATAAATTTGAAAATGCTGTCCATCATCTTCCTGTTTGAATTCTTTCTCAGTTTAGCCCCCAAGAGCTGTTTTTGTGCTGAATGGGCTGTGAAATATTACCGACATAACACAAGTTTTGTCTGTTGAAGAGCACAGCCTTTAACAATTAAACGAGAAAAAGAAGAAAGAAGAAAAACTAACAGGCTGCTTGCCGGACCCTGTCCCGAACAATGCCACCACTAGGAGGCTCCAGTAGGTTAATTCCACATCTCCTCAAACAATGTAATGTCGCCATTAGCAGGCTACTCGATCTTTATTCCTGGGGGGAAAAAAAACAAAAAAAAAACTCAGTAAGTCAGTGAGTAGCATACTAGTTTGAGGATTTACTGAAAAGCCTCAAGCAGGGAATTCTTCCTAGTGGCCTAGAGGGCACAGCCTCTTCTCTCCTTTAGTGTGTAGCTCAGACTAAGGCCCAGGACACATATACTGTGTTGGTGTTGCATGAGTGACGCTGAACGTGTTGCTTTTCATTTTGGTGAACATACAAGCAAGTCACTGTTCAATCCTTTGGGTTTTAGGTTGCAGCTGGGCTGTATAGAAAACTACATTCAGTTTGACTAGAATATAAGGTTTTGCTCAAATTATAAAAATGTAATATAAAATATACTATATAAACAATTCAAGACCATATCCATGTGTGCTGTATTGGTATCTTCTGCCCTGTGAGTTTTCAAGTCAGAATTTTCACCAGAGTTTGAAATTTGTCTGGTTTTCAGGGATTGCAGGCAGCTTGTAGTTCTGTCAGATCAGATGCTGCTGCCAGCAGTGAGGATGTTCTCCCACTTCCGATTTACCAAAATAAAGATGTCACACATCATAAAGATACTCACATTTTCATGGTAATATTGTAAAATTGTCATAATGCCTATTTATTTGCTGTGTAGTCATATATTGGTTCATATAATCAACACATCAGATATCAGTGCAGCTGCTGTCTATATGCATGTTTTATTTTGGTTGGAAACAACTTTGATGTTGAGAACTGACGACATTGGCCAGAATACCAGAAGGATGGAGGATTGATCCTCTAAGTAGACCAGTATCTTGAGCTCTACCACCCTCAAATCCATAGTATAAGGATTTAATGAAGAAGAAAAGGCATGGGATGAAATTGCCTCAGCTGTTGTTGCAGACGGTAAGCTAAGTTTTGTAAATACTCCTCAGCAAAGTAACTTGCCTGTGTACTTAACTTAATGAGATATTGATCAAAGCTATCGGCCTACTACTGTTTTATTCTGAAATTCTAGTGGGGTTCGCAGCAGCAGGTAATGCTTGCTTTGTGAACGAGCGAGGCATGCGCCCCATAGCTGTGGCGCACACACAGTATATGTGTCTCAGGCGTAAGTCAGGCGGTATAGCTGTATCTGCTCCCCGGCTCATAAGGTGTTTGAAGTACTGAGATGTAGCTTGGAGCCAGCCGAAATCTCAAATCAATTCTCAAATGAACAGGTAACTGCCTGTCAATAACTTGGCAGCAGAATTCTGCACAACCTGGAGCCTTGCCACAGCTTGTCAATTTAGACAGAAGAAAAGAGGTGAAGACGATCACAGTGTGGCCTTCTGTGCTGCGTCTGCTGTGTCTGTTCTGGACTTACAGGGGCATTAAGTAATCCCTGACCTTTATCGACCTCTATTTGTAACAAGAAGGAATTGCAACATCAATGGACCTTACTCTTCTGAACAACGTTACCACATTACATCCCCCACACACCCAACCCATGGGTATGGTAATTGACACGAATAATAAAGTCACAATTTCCCAACAGAGTAGAGTAAGTAGCTAATTACAGCAGAGACAGAAATGTGTAGTGAAGAGGTAATGCATTGCAATGCAAAATACTGAAATAAGAGCACTCCTTCAACTCTTCTGCCTTTTATGAAGCTTTTTAGCCTGCGTTGCTATAACTAGGGTTACAGATGCAGTTTCATTATTCAATTAATCAGTGACATTAATAATCAATAATCTGTAAATGCATACAATCTATGAACATAAAGACCAAATGTATTGTTTTTTTCTTCTTTTTTCCAAAGCTTTTTTTTTTTTTTTTTTTTTAAGGATATGGATGGACTGTAAAGACATAGACTAGACATATGAGCATAGCCTATAATCAGTATTTGCAACAATAGAAGAGGTGAAAAAGTACAGGAAATATATCTATACGATAATCAATAATCGATAAAGCGATTCAAATTCTTAATTCAACTAATCAATTATTAATTAATTAATTAATTAGTTAATTCATCATTAACATTCCTATTTGTAACCACTGGAGAGGAAAGAACAAGAATGTCCTCCAGTAGGTGGTGAAGTTTTTAGAAAGAATGATGTTAGAGCGTTGCCTGAGTTGGAAAAGAGTAAAATGGGTAGACGTCGCTCATTGGCTCCGTATGCAAAATCATGATGAAAACACAAAACAGGACACTCTTCATCAATTAAAAAAAAAGAAAAATGCCTTGATTTGGGTGGCATACCAGCAAGGATACGGAAAAACATATTGATCGCGCCCTGGGTGGAGAGTTTTGGTTTGAAAACAGCACATGCCACAAAGTGAGTTTGGAAAGTGAGAAATCTCAGCAACTGGCAAAGTAATCATTAATCATTGGTACTGATCAATAATCCTGTCGAGTCTCCACAGATATAATATGATCATTTTGTGCTAGGGGGAAATACAGATCTACTTGTTACCCCTTTGAAAGTTGAACAGGACAAAGCTCAGTAAAGTGCAGGGCGGCGCTCTGTAAACTGTGCAGTTAAATGGAACGGCCCACAAATGTATGGCTGCCACATCTACTGTACTCCAGACTAAACAACCTGTTTTCACAAATTTCCCTTGTAAAAACTGTATCCTCCTTATGGACTGGCCTCTCCTGCTTATACTGTAGCTGAGGTGAATGACCCTACAGTAGCTCAGTAGCATGCTGTTGTACCTGCTACGTCAGTATCGCGGGTTCACTGGGGCACGGATAAAACTGCGTGGAGGGAGCTCCATCTGGATGAGAACCACCCACACACACACACACACACATATACATGCACACAATACACTGGTTCACAACCCGAGCCTTCTGCACTAATTGGCTATGTAGACATCTGGTTACATCAAGGGGCTAAGGGTGGCTGAAGAAGACATCTTCTGCATAAAACACGACACTTGTTTCAGGACACTCGTTAAGAAGTGAGTAAACACAGATAATATTCATTTGGTGGCATAACAGACTGTATTAGTTATTAGCCTCTTCACATGCATAAAATGGATTATTCATGCAGCGTGAGTGGGGGGTGATAGGAGGTAGGAGGAGAGAGGATGGCATCCTGTTTTTCTGCACACGTACTAGGCCTATTTTGTTAAAGGCCCAGTCCCCTAAATCCTGCATGTTGCTTTATTGAGCGCTGCCGTCTCTTGAAATACACCGCCTTTGTTCTGGATTCAAGGTCTAACAGGATGTGACAGTTTTCCCATGTAGACTGAGGCTGTAAAAGGCTTCTTTACATTTGTAATATTTATAAATGTTGAGACCTGCGTTTGAAATGATGCACCGCATGGTTAACAAAATTCTCCACAGCTTATTTTCTTTCTAGACTGGATCTTAAACATAGCCGCACAAAAGAAAATCGATGCAGCTGAGTATTGCGATATCTTTCACAATAGACCTTTTTCACAACAGCCTCTTTGGCATGAAAAAGTAGGTAAACACAGGCATTACTAATCATACCACTAATAATTATGGTTTTGTACATAAATAGAACAACATCTTAATTAGCGTGATTAGTAACACCTGTGTTTGCTTACTATTTCATGTCAAAATGGCTGCTGTGAAAAAGGTCTATACAGTGGCAATTCTCAATCTCCTTGTATCGATATGTATCATGAGATTGTTTTGAATAAATTTTTCACCCGATTTGTCACATATGTTGTGCATCTTACCAGTCCACTTAGGTGTTGCAGTAGGTTGTATTTTAAGGTCTAGTTAGACATTTTCAATCAGCTCCATAGAGTATTATAATCTATCGTGATACAAATTGTATCATGACCATTGTATTGTGATACATATTGTATTGTGAAGTCCTTGCCAATACCCAGCATTAATCTTTCAGGCTTTTCCTCCCTTCACCATTCCCTTGGTAAATTTGCCAGAGACAATGAGAAGCAAGTTCTGCCGATGTGGTCACCTAGAGTCATACATTACTGAATACTGCTTAGCATACCTCTTAGTATTATGAATAGAAATCTTTGCT
>OMLF01013979.1:5555-16236 GCA_900302615.1 Holocentrus rufus | reverse complement strand
GTTTTTTTTTTTTTTTTTTTTTTTTTTTAAATAAGACAACTTCTGAGTTGCTGTAAGGTTTATTTTTTCACTTTGACAGAGGTAAGCTTATGACTCCTGTAGACCTCAAGTCTTTACACTAAGCTAAAACAAAATGCTACCCACCGGAACTGAACCATTTGACGTACAGAGGTGACAATGGTATTGAACGTCCTGTCTCAGTCTGGGTAGGTCGGAAAAAGAATGTTTTGCCCAAAATGTTAGAGTATTGCTTTAAAAGGAAAAAAGTAGTTCTTGTGGTGCAGAAGCAAGAATCAATTGCTAAAATGTCTCCACACGTCTCCTCTTCTAAGGCTTGCTTTTGTGAGTAAAAATCAGAGTAAACCCCACTGTCTTTTCTTAACCAATCTCACTCCCTATATATGGAAGAATCATCAGGGCTGAAAAAGGAAAAGTGTAATTTACAGCCAAGTGGCTTCCTGAGCTCACAACCACAACAGCCAAATACTGGAGACGCAACAGAAGCTAGACCACTACTAGGTGCTTGGCTCGGTACCACAGCCTCTGAATGCACGTCTGGTCACTACAACCATCCTCCGCCACACGCTTCAGCAATTTGTCGGAAGACAACCTAGTAAACAAAGAATTCCTTTAAAATGTTCTGATCGTCCTCGGTGCAGCTCAAAACAGGGCTGCAGCAAAGAGGCTTTTGCACTTGTGCTAGTCTGTGTCAGGGAGGCAGTTTTCTGGAAATGAAATAAGGGCTCTTAGTCCATTTATAGTTTCTCAGTGGTTTCCTTCCTGTCATAATCGACTCTCCAGACAAGGTCATGAGCTTGTGAGAGATTGGCCGCTGGTCAGAGAGCACATATACCCCGCTGCTGAGGAAGATCTTGATCCTGAATCGCATCTTTGAACACCCGGCTGCATTAACAGCACAGCAGTACAGTGTCTCTGGTATCGCACACTGACATGCCATAGACGTGTTACTGCAATCCACCTTCTCCAGTCTTGGCACAAGCAGACTAGAATGCAAGAATGTGATGTTGGCTGTCAGCGAGATTGAAATTACAGCTGCTCGGGGCAGTTAAGCTGTCCGCAGTCCCTCTCTGGAAGATTGCCCTGCTGCCTATGGTCCTCTCAGTGCTGCATGAGAGAGCATCAGTCCAGCCCAGCCGCACTACAGTTTGCTGTGCAGTTGTGTTAACATGGCTTTGTTGGGGGATGGGGCGCTGTAGCTTAATGAGCAGCG
The DNA here is from genome assembly GCA_900302615.1 of Holocentrus rufus. Lineage (NCBI taxonomy): Eukaryota > Metazoa > Chordata > Actinopteri > Holocentriformes > Holocentridae > Holocentrus > Holocentrus rufus. The sequence continues at coordinate 15,005 of OMLF01013979.1, read as the reverse complement.
AGCACACTGCCTTTTTAATGGCTGTGAACCAGGCTGATAATTAAAACGCACACATTCCGGCCACCTTCATGGTTACGCAACACTGCTGTTGGCTCATGTGGACAGAGACCCCTGGGTGTTGACCTTAAAAGTCAGACCGTTCAGTTCCTATTTCAGGGAGTCCAGTGTGGCGGGCAGAAAGCTCCTTTTGGGCTGATGTTTGTTTTTCTTGGCAATGGTGAATGCTGATGTAAAGACTGGTTATGAAATTTTGAAATATTCCCCGGTTATTCCTCTATGTCTGAGTTGTGTTTGTACTCTGAAGGATTCTCAACTAAAGGCTACCTCAAATCAGTATCAGTACTAGCAGATATATGACTGTTGCGTTAAGGAACATGGCTTATTTAGAGAAACAGAACATTTTAAAACGAACCTGTGTTTATCATTTTGATTCTATTATTGATATTTGTCAATACCAATATTGTTTCATAGTCTACAGTTTTATATTTCTTAACTACCATATATGTATAAATATGACTTGGGTTTTGCATTCTACCTCACTCATCAGCTTTCATCTTAAAGAGACATTTTTTCTTGGCTCGTGTAATATCAATACATAAATTGTCAAAGTGATAAGATTAATTTTCAAAATTCTCTTTTGCAAATTTTACACTGAACATGTACGGTATTTTGAATGAATGGAAGACATAAGTTTGATAGCGATGAATTACTAAATGCAGTTTATTTCATCTTCCAGACAGCTTTCAGACAATATGTTCTGAATACAAACGTGTTATGGTGTGCACAATATCAAATGATTGCATAAATTGTTGCTTTTTTCCCCCCACAGCTTTATATAACCGATTTAAAACCAATTTAAAGACAAGAAGTCTGATTCATTTTAATCTTGTCTATTGTTAGTTAGTTGTTATTTGGACAGATATAGGCTTAGCAACCCCGGTCAGTGGCACAAGCATAGTTCATCTTATTACACAGCAGATGTTAACAGCTGGACCACACACACACACACACACACACACACACACACATAGAGTGAGTGTGGGGCTGTTAGCAGCTGTTAGCAGCTGTTCATACCACAAAGGACTCACAACTGCACTTCTGCAGCGGAGTCCCTGCAGAATAGACCTCAGTGTTGGTGTTAAAAGGATTTGCTTTTGTAATTTTACGGTGTGAGCTCCATTCTGAGTTAAAGATTGAACTTAAAATATCATATATATGGAGCTTATATTGGACAGTCAGTATTTCCTATTATGATGCTGGAGGTGATGTTATGATTTTGCTCGACAGCTTCAGGGATGTCAGTATGCAAAACTTGAAATGAAACCTTATTTCTTAGTTCCAAGCTTCCTGCAGATGTCTCTGTATGCAGGCTAATTCTGCTGTGATCATCACTCCTCTCTGGAAGGTAATCATGCCAGACAGTAAGCACCCAGGTGCCCTGGCTTTACGTGGCCTTTGCTCTCTCCATCTCTGAGGAGCCAGGAAGTAACTTTCCCTCTCTTGCAGGCCAGCCTTCGCCTTTGGAATGGCAAGAAGGGATTATTTTTAGTCCACTTCCTCAAGTATGGAAGTAGGCCATACATTCCTGAGGATCCAGGGCTGCGTCAGTGGCTGCTGATCATTGGGGATTTGTCTAATTTGCCATTTTTTAAGAGACTGGTCATGATGCCCTGTCTGTGTCTATTATGCATTAGAGATGGCTTTGTCTGTGCCTGTTTCTTACAACCCGGCTGCGAGTGAGTGCCTGTGTCAGATGAGTGCAGGGATGACAAGTTTATATCCACACCAGACTTAATGAGGAGATACGTGACAGAAAACTCTCAGCCATAAATCTGGGAGTGGAATTTGAGCGCATGATCCCTTTAATAAAAAATAACTTGGGGGTTTGCACAGGGACACTTGGAGTCACAAATAGAAATAGAGTGTCTGAGCGAGCAGCAGCACAGGGCAACAAACATAACACAAGGCTATGATCGCAGGGTCACGATTGATTACAAGAGATTTTCCAACTTGACACAGGCGCTCTGGAATGGGTGCAAGCCTCATCATGCTGGCTGCCTCTGCTCCATCTCCCGAGATCTAATGTTCTACTCACACTTTTGAATCCAGTTGTAGCTGTTGTAGTTTCCATGGTCTCTCCTACAGTGGATAAATTATAAAAGCAACAAAAAGCATACTGTTAAAGGAGTTTTCCATTTTGGGCAAAATAACCTTTTTCCAACTTATCCAGACTGACTTACGTAAATAAGACAGGTTCAGAGTTGCTGTAAGGTTTATTTTTTCACTTTGACGGAGCTAGGCTAGTGACTCCTGTAGACTTTAAGTCTTTATGCTAAGCTAGCATGAAGTGCTACCCAAAGGAACTGAACCAGTGGATGTACAGAGGTGACAATGGTATCGAACATCTTGTCTCAGTCTGGGTAAGTCAGAAAAATGGTATTTTGCCCAAAACGATGTGGCATTCCTTTAAGTCTGTGCTCTTAAGATTGTGTCATCCCTGTTAACTATCAGGCTTTGGCAAGAGCACAGCAGTAATTGTTAGACCCACTATGTTTACATTTTTTTCAAAGTCTACACATTGTTCTCAAGTGGATCCAGATAGGGATCAGATTTGTGGCTATGTAATGACTGGAGGCGTGTGGGTAAGCATGAACTTTGAGGCTGTTTGGCTGTCCTGGCCTGCACTCCACATCACTGAGCCGTGTGGCCAGATCAGACAGCACAGCTCAGCTGGGTGGAAATCCCATCAGCACACACACTGCAGCCCTGCCCAACCTGCATGTGATCACCAGACGGCTTCTAAAAGCCCTGCATGTTCCTATGAGTGTTCGCCAGTGTGCGCACACACACTTTTAGGGCATGTGTGTGTTTTAGTGAAAGGAAAAGGAAACACTATCTACTGACCGAATGTTCATTTGTGTGCAGGTTTATCTCTTGTAGTTCCTGTGTGACCCCGTCGCTCCCTGTGACGTGGCTGAGCCTTGCTGTTTTAACACACTGTGGTGCTAATCCTTTGGCTGAGCCGACAGCCTCTGTCTATCTTAGAGCAGCTGCCCGGTGTCCTCTGCCTCTCACTCACTCATTCACACTGCTCAGTCCCTGCCAGACTGGACACTATGCCGCGCCCACACAACATCTGCCTGCATGCAGCTTTTGAATACTTATGAGCTTAAAGGTATACTCCAACATTTTGGGCAAAATACCCTTTTTCTGACTTGCGCAACGCAGACTAGGACAAGATGTTTGATACCATTTTCACCTTTGTACGGTGTGTAGCATTTGCTGTTAGCTCAGCATCAATACTTGAAGTCTACAGGAGTCATTAGCCTAGCTCCAAAGATTACTTACACAATGTATCATGTGTATTTGAAATACACAACAGATGGTTAGAACTATAACCACAGCACAGTGATCTGCGTACCACTGTGCTAGATGGAAGGATGCAGTAGTATTTTTTATTTACTTATCTATTTATTTATTTATTTATTTATTTATTTTTGCCTAGATGTGTTCAAATAAACATGATGCATTGTGTAAATAAGACAGCTTTGGAGTTGCTGTAAGTTTTGCTTTTTCACTGACAGAGCTAAGGCTAATGACTCCTGTAGACTTCAAGTATTTATGCTAAGCTAACACCAAATGCTACCCATAGGAACTGAACTAATGGACATACAGAGGTGAAAATGGTATTGACCTTCTTGTCTCAGTCTGGGTAAGCTGGGAAAAGGGTATTTTGCCCAAAACCTTGGTGTTTTCCTTTCAGAGTAAATGATTTTGTCCCACTTTATTTCACTGCGCTTTTGACTCCCTGTACACAGTTGTGTCCCTATGAATTTGTCATTATTGACTGTGTCAAAATGTGCAGGAACTGTACAAAAGTAAAGACAAATTTTTATGCACTTACAGAATAACCAAACCAGTAGACGTTCAGAGGTGAAAATGGTCTAGAATATCTTGTCTCAGTCTGGATAAGTTTGAAAAAGGGTATTTTGCCCAAAACCTTAGAGTATTCCTTTAATAAATTGTCTTATCTGTGCACTAGTCAAGCAACTGATACAGGGGCTAATATAGGAACTAATATAGGGTTTATTTTGGCCACCTGAAGGTCAGTGTCTCAGCACCACATTGGCATCCCCAGCCTCATTACTCAGTTGCATGAGCCAGCAGCCCTGTCTGCACCTGGAACCTGAGCTGATGGGACTTTTTCCAGACAACCTGAGGGCTGGCAGAGCTCTTGTTTCCAACCTTGCTTGAAAGGTCAAACTGAATGTTGGCTCATATCTGTTCTTGGCTTGGAGACACTTCAGAAAATGTATAAAGCTAAACAGCAGTGAGATTAAAGGTATACAACAATTTTTTTTCTGAAATATGACTCCTTTTATTTCCATTGCAGATTTTATTCAGACAGGTAATAGGTGTATTATTGTTGCCTTCTCCGCAAGCAGAATAATGTTTTTAGCTCATGTAACCTCACTCTCACTGTTGTCTTTGCTGTTGCATTGACTATATCCACTACACTGTTTTACAAGTTTTTCAGTACCTCAGCTTCAGATTGTGAAGGGAGCTGACTTGTACAGACAAGTAGTAGAGACAAATTAATGAGAAATGAACACCCTCAGCACATGTCCAGAAAAAACATTTTACTCTTAATGTTAGAGACCTGTTTTTTTTCCTTTCTGTACTTATGAGCACCAAAAATGTAAATGGGTATTTATTTGTTTAATCATTTTTTATTGTCCTATTGCACAGATTGAGTCAAAAGAGGGAAAAAAACAGAAAGTGGTCTTTTTTTTGCTCAGTACTTTTACTTCACTTTTTTTTTTTTTTACTTTTAGGATGTATTTTTTGGGAACATTGAGCACCATTTTGCTGAAAGCACTGCAGAGACACATTCCTGGGAACACTTAACCTAGATTTCAGTCAGACAGCATACAGGTTGGTGATAAGTACGCACTTGCATGGGTGTGCACCTAAAACTCTGTGGAATGTTAGGATTGGATGCTGTAAATTCATATTACCCACCTTTTATTTAGTTCTTTCTTTCTTTATTTTTTACCTGAGTCACAACCGTATTTAAATAGTGGTTGTGCACATTGGCAGAAACACTGGTTATTCTCTAAAAGCAAAACAGACAAAGCACCCTTGCTTGTAGTGTAGCCGAGAATGTGTATGTATGCAAATGTGAGTTTGGACATGACTGTCAGGCTTTTTCACCAAGCCCCTCCCTGGCCCTCCAGTTGTGAAGCCTTTGTCTGAATGGGAGCCTCCCCTGCCTGCCCCGAGGCAGGATGGAGGGCTGTGGCAGTGCCATGCTGCAGAGATGACTGCTGGAGCTTTACGACAAAAACCCACGACCCCTCTTTGTCCCCCCGGCCTCAGAGAAATGACAGAAATGTGGAGATGGAGGGCGTCTCCTCCTCCTCCACATTCACTTTATTTTCCCCTGCTCAGCCGAATTGTCTATCCTTTGCACGCACAGAGGCATGCACACACACTCTTTCTAGATGTCCTTCTCAATTATTTATAAATCAAACTGCTTAGTCTTGTCGGGCGTGGGGGGGCGTGGTAGACAAGATAGTATGCAGCATGCAGAGGATGTCTGGTTGTGAGGATCCTTTGTTTATGGCAGCTGATAATTCGGCTTAATCTTGTGGTAGCTATAGCTTATTGCTGTAGGAGGGAGGGGCAGGGATACGGAAGTAAAGCTATTGGGATCATTGGGACCATGATCATCCCTGTCGGGAGTTGATTGAGGTGGATTAGACTTTGGTTTTCTCTGAAATCGCTGCGCTTTGACATAAGCTGATTTCGGTCCAAATATGATCTTTTGTTCTCTGCCCAATCCACAACCTGACCTGTTTAGTAGGTGATTATGGATTTGCCAAGCTTACCCTGTGATTGTATGTAGGATGAGCATATTTTACATCCTTTTTTTTAAAAAAAAAATTGTTGTAGTTGTCTAGCTCAGGAAACAATAAGTGATAGGAAGCAGGCGGTATCCACTGTTGCCTGTCTCCACCCTCATCAATATGGAGTGAGAGTGACTTGGTAGAGACGGCGAGCTGGCATCCCTCTGGGAGTTGAGCCCGGTATGAGCACACTCCCCGCTTTGTCATTGTAGTATTAAGGGCAGAAAGCAGAGAAAGGCACCGCCTCTGTCATTAGGCAGCTTCATTGTTGTTGTCCGTGCTAATAGTTCACCGGGTTTGATGCAGTTGCAGCTTTAGAGAGCTTATGAAAACAGGGGGGAGCTGCCTATTTTAAGATTGAGATTGTAAATATTTAAACAGCAAATGTGACTTGAGGAGCAACATGCAGGGCAGTGCGGAAATTATACATTTTTATGTTTATTATATTTATTTTTATTATATAGTTTTATTATTTTTATTTTATTATTTTTATTTTGTTTTTATTTATTTTTTATTATTTATTTATTTATTTATTTATATATTTTATTTTATGGATTTGTCTTGGAAGATGAAGATTGTGGAGTTGTTTATTTATTGTCCATGGGTGTATTCTGTGTGTTTATTCTTGCATTGCCCCTTTGCACCTTCCTCAGTAGGAGACCCACATCCATCATTGTTATGTCTGCTCGAGCACAAGATCCCCGAAGCCCTTCAGCCCTCTCCGTCCTCTCCCATACTGCTCAGATCTGAGCCTCACAATAGAGAAGGAAGTGAACTCGGAGGGCTGGAAACTATTTCTGAATGGAGCAGACCTTGAAAGCTCAGCTAGACTCCTTCGCTGTTTTTTTCCAAATATCCAACATCCCACTGGGAGTTTCTTGGAGACAGGAACATGTCTCTTATTCACAGAGAAATGGCTCTTTCCTTTTATGGTAGGGTAAAAAAAGGCTTTAAGGAGAATAAGAGCGAGAGTGAGAGAGGCGGAATGGAAAAGCTGGCAGGGAAACTGGCCAGGCAGATGAGGAATGCAATTGATTCCTCTTCTACCTGCTGCTGATGTTTCAGGAAGGCGGGGGAGAGATGAGATCTGCACATTCCACTAACTTGATGTCAGGGACTACACTGTTTTTTTTCCTTACATCTTCTGGGTTACTGTGTGAGTCTTCTCAATGGTGGGGGTGGTATTACTAGACTTTGACCTAATTCAGGACACACAGCCAGAGATAACTGGCTGTATGATTCATCATCTGCTTCCCGTAATGCAGAACTTCCCCTCATTCTCACACAGCTTTTGCCAACAAAATACCATGGAATGAAACTCAGATACAGAAACTGGGCTGCAGTGAAACAATACAGGATAAATATGAGTCATCTGACTGTTGTTTTCACCCTTTTCGGACTGTAATCTCTATTAGATTTGTGGTCTGATTGGGCAAACAGCTCCAGAACTGGACCTCTCCTCAGTCTTGGTGAGGGAATTGAGAATCCATATGCTTAATGGTTTAAGTGCTGCTAAGGACAGAGTGAGTGATGGGCAGCGCTGCCAGGGAGACACCGGGCGCTCATCTGGTACTTAATGTGTGGTGGAGTTTGGCCTGTATCATCAGGACTTGCCTCCTTGCCTTGCCTGTAGGTCCACTGGTTCTGTTCCTATGGGTAGCATTTTATGTTAGCTTAGCATAAAGACTTGAAGTCTGCAGGACTTGAAGTCTGCAGGACTGCAGCCCATCTAACTTATCCGAAAATGACTTTTGTTTTTTCAAAAAGACTCCAAGACGTGTATCTCAAATACAAACAAGACAGCTTCGGAGTTACTGTAAGGTTTATTTTTTCACGTTGACGGAGCTAGGTTAATGACTCCTGTAGACTTCAAGTCTACAGGAGTCTAATGCTGCCCAGAACTGAAACAATGGAAATACATAGGTGAAAATGTTATTGAACATCTTGTCTCAGTTTGGGTAAGTTGGAGAAAAGGATATTTTCCCCAAAATGTTGGTGTTTTCCTTTAAGAGTAAATTTGCCACTCTTGACAGTGTCAAAATGTGCAGGAACTGTACAAAAGTAAAGACTAATTTTTATGCACTTAAATTAAACCAGTGATGGTAGTTTTATTGCTAGTTTGTTTGCTGGTAGTCCAATGTGGTTTGTAATTTTTCTAGAGTGGACTTTTATACGTTATTAGCCTTCATGGAGCCAACAGTCCAAGTCATACCTGTTTTTTTAACATGGTATTCCTTTTATTTTACAACATATTGTAACTGATCAAAGTACCATGTAGTGATATAATTATTTTATTATCATGATATTATCTAAATGATGGAGCTCAATTAAATATGATTGCCTTGAGGGTCTTTTTGTTTTCTTGGATGGTGGCCTCCATTGTCTTCACATATAAGATCAACATATGAGGAGCAGATAACAAAAGCAGGTTAATCTTTGTCTGCAGCAGATAAACCCAGATCAGGGAAATGGATTGACTAATATTAGCAAGCTATAAGCACATGCCCTGACAAAGAGGTATTAATGCTGGAAATAACAGTATATGTTTGTTTGCTATGTACTGTATGTTCTTTCTTTCTGTATGTTCTTTCATTTTCTTCTTCTTTCCCAGGATTAGTTGGTGTGCTTTAGCATAATGTAAGTGCCAGGTTAGATGTCTTTTCATTGAAAGTGTTGTTTTTCATGTGATGCAGTGAGGAGCACATGATGTTGCTACTACAGGGCTTTGTGGAAGAGCAGCAGTCTCTGAACGCTCAGTGTAAAAAGCGCCGTGGGCTTTAAGCATCTTGGTGTGGTTAAGTGGTGCAGTGGATATATTACTGACATGGTGAGACAGCAGTGTAGACAGACAGACAGGCAGTAATCATATTATGTGAGAGTTTCCCAGCACAGCAGTGAGCGCTGAGGCCCAACAGAGCCAAACGCAACGCTCAAACTTCCAGCAGTTATTCGTTTCCTGTAGATTTGGGGACGGCTTAGGAGGAACTCTGCGGCGGAGGGATATTTTTAGGCCTGGTGTTTCCTGTCGTGACAACTAGGTGAGAACAAAATAGTGGAATGAGTGAAGATAAAACAGAAAACAATCGTTTGTGCCTTTCACTCTTTTCCTGGTTGTCTCAATGCACGTGCAGCATTTCCTGCAGCTGGAAACACAGTAAACGGGTCACTAATATGTTTGCCTGATACAAGCTGCTTAACTCACACTACAAGAAATTAGATTTATTTTAGATTAGATTAATAAGATTAAATGTTCTGAAATTTGTCATGCATGGCAAAACCCACTGTTCACAGACAAGTACGCATTCACATAAAAAGTTAAATAGGCTTTTTTGTTTGATAAGTGCATGCAGTATGGTGCTAAAAGCTGTTTTTAGGCCTCATTGTTTAATATGAAGTGACTATTGATGAAGAATGTAGGCCACTTGTGTTTGTAAGGACATAAGGCACTTGTTGACCCCAGAGATGTCTGTTTAGTAAGATGTTTTTTTTTTTGGTTTCCTATATTGGAGGAAAAGCATGTGACCGGTCAGCCTGCTCCATT
>OMLF01013977.1:0-10942 GCA_900302615.1 Holocentrus rufus | reverse complement strand
TTGAAATAAGGGAGGGCTGGGAGGGAGTGGAGCAGGGGTGTGTTGGTGGGAGGAGGGCAGGGAAAGGGGAACGTCGGAGGGGCCACAGAGGTCAATAAAGATTATAAAACAGAGGAAGTGTGCAGGGAAAGACTGTTTGTGTGTGTATGTCAGAGAGGGACAGCGTCTGTCTTCACACACCCTGAGGGATCTTGCTCTGCTCTCAAAACATGCATGAGCACATTAACCCAGTGACAAATCCGCCAGGTCACCGAGAGGTCTGGACCAGGCCAGGGTTTCGTTAACTGTTTCAGCTTGGCACCCAAACTGAGTAAACTGCTGCCTCGTCCTTGGACTCAGGACCATTAAAACATTCCAGCACACTTGTCAAATGGAAGTCTAGCAGCAATAGGTCCATTCTGTGTTCAGCCTGCAGTCTGAAAAAGCTGGAATAAACTGCCAAGGGTCCAAGATATTAGGACATGTATCATTATGAAGAAAAATAAATAAAACAGTAGAACCCTGTACCATAGGGTCGTGTTTGCTGCCTAAGCAGAAAAAGAACCATAATTGTATCTATAAAGAGTATGTCAGGATCCAGTCAACTGTTGTAGTTTAGTCACTACATCACATCGTGGTAGAGTAGTCACAAATCTCTTCTCTATAACACATCCTTGATTCTGTTGAGGTCAGTAGCCAGTCACCTCTTATTCCACAGTATGCAAGTGACACAACCACATGGCTTCACCACTGTAACTCAGGTACTATATGAGTCATGACCCCTCTGGCTAACGCAGCACCAAAATGATGTCATTTTCACATCTCCAGGTTTTGCGGGAAGGTTTCATTATAAAGACCAGTCAGCGGCTGACGGTTTTATCCAGAACAGCTGCAGGGGAAATTCACGGAGACTTTGGCAAATGGAGCCATTGTTAATGTATTATACACTGATCCCTCATGCTACACAGCACTAGGTCACTTACAGTGCTAAATGGCTGCTGTGCAGCATAATGGTTTAATATAAAAATCTATCATAAAATGGTCCAGATGCTGGTGATAAAATGAACAGTGTCACATCCTAGACTTTAGAAAAGTCAGGAGCCTCAGAGATACAGTGCAGTATGTGCAGGGTTTTACCAGAACTTTCCACAGTATGCTGAAGGGGACTGAGCTGAAAATGGTAGTGAAACAAAAAGTGCAATTTGACTTTGTAAGAATCCTCCCTCACTCGCTCTCAACGTTCAGAATATGAATCTACAATGAAACCCCAATTTGCATTAGCTGTGTTGAAAAATGGAAATTTCCCTCAAATAGCAAAATGTTAAAAACGTATGATGTTATATTTCAAGCATTTCAGACAACTGTTCTTAGTCAAAGACTGGAAATTTATATGATACACACAGCAGAAGATCAGGACATGTGGTTGTAGTTTGCATGTATACAGTACAAGCACATCACTATGCATACCAAAGGAGCCATGTTCTTCTCTTTCTTTCACAATTACATACATAATGCTCCGGGCCTATTCCCCTCCACCTAATCTTAAAGGGGAAATTCAGCTCCTAATGTCAGTCATCAGTCAGTGCCGACCGCATTAGGCCATCAGCCCTATACTTGGCTAGCAGATCTATGCTAACAATGTAGCTGCAGGGGTTTCACTGGGGTAAAAAGGTCATCAGAAAGCATACATTATGATGCAGCTGACAGATGCGCAGTAGAAAAATCAATGACTAATGAGGATTTATAATGGAGTCGTCGTAGTGGAGAAAGGGCAGGATGGCACGCTGTAAGGGGCTTGATGGTCAGGAAGGGAGATCTCAGGAAAAGAGATAGGAACAAATAAAATAACAGATCTGGGGGAGGAAGGGGGAGATTATACAGTTCAATCTATCCGTGAGCGGGTAGATGGATTGCCCCTTGTGCCACTCGAATCCAGGGTTTGACAATAGAGGAGGACAGAGAAAGAAAGACAATCTGTGTGGCCCTGGCCATGGAGAGTCAAGTGGGGAAAGCTGAAGAGGGAGCATTCTCCAGAAAAAGGATTATCTGACCCTGAACAAATGGTATATCTAACTGATCTCAATCATAGCTGGTGCTGCTCTGTCACAGGCAAATCTCCCAGCAGGCCATTTACAAAGGCGCTGCTGTCTCTGGGGCCTTGATTAAAGAGAAATAGAAAGAGAGAGAGAGAGAACGAAACAGAGAAAGAGAACCAGAGAAAGCGCTAGCTAACACCTTTGGAATGTGAATCATGAGAAACTAGAAACACCACCACATTGTGTTTGAATCTCGGAACTTGTCTGCCTGAAACTGGGATGGAGTCGTCTGCCGTCACCAGTTGTGCAATGGACCTCACATATCAGAGCAGGTGGAATATAGAAGAAAGAAAAAACAGGTCATGCTGCATTAGCGAAATGCATGCACGGTTACGTTCTGGTCTCTGAGATTTACAACCATGAAATAATATAAATCCCTCCATCATAAGCAGGCAACAATATAAAAAACATACTGAATGAAACAAGAGAACACACCAAAGCATACTAGCGCAAACTAGCTGAAGCCCAGCCTGACCAATGAAATCCTTTCACAGGCCCACGGAGCTGTGGTTACAGCCCGGCTTGGCCAATGAAAACATCCCACCCTTGTCCTCTCCTTGCACTCCTACTGGTGGCTGGTGACCCGGTGCTGGAAGGGATGCTCTGATGTGGTCACTGTGGACAGATAGTGCTGAAGTATTTATTTCTGTGTCTGCTTAGAGACACTTCCTGCGTCCGCTCCCATTTATATCATGCAAAACCAAGCCGGGTTAGGGCTGAGAACATCTTCAACATGAGAAAGCCTCAGCAGAAGTAAGAAAACATCACTCTGGCTTCTAGCGCTTGTTCTGTGGTACGTCTTGACCACCTGTAGCCCTATTTAATTTTAGCAAATTAAGCAAGCAAAGTAAACAAGGCCTTTTGCTACAAACACAGTTACTGTTCTACTAGCTGGAAAGTTATTTAATTACTGAACTTGGAAAAATGTAGAAAGACTGGGAACTCCGGGCTATTTAATTAGTATTCGTGACTCACTGGGGGCGATATCACACCCTATTATTTGGAAGCTCAAAGAGGTCTACCAAGGCGAACACTGGCATCATTTGCAATTAAGGCAACAATAATGACAAAGACGGCGATAACGCTCTCCATTACAGTCGGTGCCGGAGGAATCTGTCTCCTGGTAACCTCCGTTCGATTGGACACTTTAATCAAAGGACCAAATGTCTGTGTTCCAATCTCATTATGTGCCAGAGCAGAAGGGAACACACTATTGAATTAGCTTCAAAGTCAGCCTGGAGCTTCCAACTCCTCGCACAACATTTTGTCTGCGTCTGCAGTGCTGCACTGCAATGCCCCGCGCTTGTTAGTGAATAATATCTAGCGCAAAAAGGGAAAGGGGCTGGATTGTGGCAGGGAAGGCTGATTCAAGATACTTCTTTTTGCTCAAGTTCACTCACGATCTCTTCTCGGCCCTTTTCCCCATCTAATGCACCCATCAATCACTTCCATCTATTCTGAAATTAACCAGTTCCACCTCTGATTCTAACCTTTTCCTCTTCTATGGCCTCTTGCTTATCACCATTGATTTCCCTCAACACACACTGATGACCCGATTGAGCTTTGAGTGCTAGACACAACTGTAAAAAGTTTTATCTCCTCAGAAACAGAAGAGATTCAGGTTATAAAACAACCATAGCTGTCGACCACCAGCTCCCGGTTTTACCATAACAAAACATCTTAGCATCTGGAACACTCTAGAGCCATAAACACAATGCTGACTGAAAGCTGAAGATGGGAAATTGCTCAGAAAACAACCAGAAAGTAGCTGTCAAAGTTTGAGAGCTGGGCAGTAAATAAACTTAGCTTTGATTTCTGTGAACCGAGCCAGGGGGCAGAATTGCAAACAATCTCAGAGACAGATTTGTGAACATAAAAGTTGGAAAATCAATAGAGAATGAGTGCTGAGGGCACTGTTTGAGTAGTGTGTGTGTGTGTGTGTGTGTGTTGGGGAGAGTCAGAATTGGGGTGTTTTGGTGCTTGACAAATGCCTCTTTATGACACTAATTTTTCACTCTATGTGTCCTACGTTTTCTCCCATCTTATAAATCTAAAGTTAATGAACTGATTCTCTCACAGCCATAAATGCTCTTGAAACAAACACAATGGGAGTTATTCATAAAACTCCAGCAGGGTTAACATCACGGTAGACCGTGGCGGTCGGCATTTTCCCTATTCATGAACACAGCATTTACTCCTTCAGTTTTGCAGCTTTTGCTATTTTGGCACCACCGCCCACCTCCAACCGGCTACGACTACCGACAGCAGAAAGTTTTATTGATAAACAAACTATCTTGTGTTTGCAGTGATGTCCCTGGACCTGGTGTTACCATATCTTTTCCAATCAATTTTGCATCACATGACCCAGCTTTTTCTCTTACACATGAAGTTCTGCTGGTGAGATCTTTGGCTTTCTTTGCATTTCTGACATATCTCATTTGTGCTTCACTGTGCTTGCAGATGGGCCTAAATGGTCAGGAGGGTATTCAATATCTAGCACATTTGCATTTCATTTTATTTACATATTGATTTTCATTGGCTTTCACCTGGACCCCTGCAGACAATAACACATAAAGTATCTCTGCAGCAGTGGCCACCACCACGGCACCTTTATGAATCACCTCAAATTACCTTGCTGCAGATTTTTGGTCTGTACAGCACTATTTTATGCATACAAAACAATGTTTCTATTAAAGATAACATACTGAAAAAGAGTCTTTGTTTATATGACTGGTGGCTCTGTGCAGCGCTCTGCATACTGACAACATCATCTGTTTTCAGATGACCACATAATGTGTTTATTATTTGTGTATCATTAATGTTTCTTCGCTCATTTGCAAATCACAAGACCAATATAATATGAGTAGCTCTGTTTGTTTGGCAGGCAAGGAACATAAGGAAGTGATTCAAAACGTGTTTAAATGCCGCTGTGCTCATTGGTGAGGAAGGCCAGCAATTGACCAATCAAATCCCACTGCCCCGGGATATCGCTGAGGCCCACGGCCACACGATTCAGCGTGTGACTGCTGCTCACTGCTGTGTGACCTCGGGTAAAAGCTTTAAATCTAATACACACGCATTATTTTTACAACCTGCTGAACACAGGCTTATTACTTGGTTTGAAATATGATTTTCGTCTGCCCCAGCGTACAAAGAGGGCTGATCTTGTGGGATGGATATTGTAAAAAACAAAAATAAGAAAAACAAAATTGCTTGCAAGTGCATTCCGTTCAACTTATTTCATAAAACTTCAGAGTAGTTTTTTGTCTAAACATCCACCATTAGTCACCGAGACAATTAGAATTCATATGTGTTGGCTGAGCTATGTGAACGGAAAAGGTCCAACAAACAAGCCATTATACTAACTGTCCCGTAATGATGTGAGAAGCCGCTTCTCTCCCTGGCCTTCCCTCCAAAAGATAAACATGGAAATCTAAATATACTGGGAGGGCACTGCAGGACAGCCAGCCAAATCAGCTGGGAGGAGTCATGTGACCAGAGCAAAAATATTTGTTACAGGCATTTGTGAAAGGGGAAGCTTGCCCGAAAACAAGAGCCAATAGATACTGAGAGTAAAAACAAACAGTGACATTATGGGAAGAGGAATTCACACCAAGATGAGAGGTGACAAGTTTGACCAAGGTTCATACTTTCAGGAAAATGTACAAAACCAAAATCTATATTCTATCACAGTTTATTGATATCCCATTTTGAGGCTTTTCAAGCGGTTCTCAGCTCACAAGTGAGAGGTTAAGTGCAGATAAACACCCAAACACACACGTAAATGCAAAAGAACACACACCTATCTTGCCGCTGGCCCTGACGCAAAGTTATCCGAGCCATTTTCCAGCTGTTGACATGCTCATTGGCCTCTGCACAAATCCCTGGCATTCCATGGATGAGTGCAGAGAGCTGCTTTGGCCCGGATGACGGGGCTTGGACCGTCTCTCCCCTGCAGACAAGCAGCCCCAGCCGCAGCGCTCCTAATGAGCCCCTTTAAATAGTCAGTAAACACGAGGACCGGCCAGCGCTTTTTGCCCCGGCTCTCTGATCAATAGCCATGACATTTCTGCTCTCGACTCTTAGTTCTAATTACATTTTGGTGGAGGGGAGGTGGCGCTTTGTTTTTGCTGCTGTTCCAATTTAGCTGCAGTATAAATACCATACATCAAGCGCCTATATAGAGAGAGACAAACATGGACAGAGGAGAACGGCCGGCTATTGATTTGTGTGTTAGCTTGTGATGTGACATCCGTTCCTATAGAGTTTCCAGGGTGTGTGTTGCGTGTGTGTGTCGATGGCATGTGGTGGCCCCTGGCTGCTGGCTTCTCTCTGTGATCAATTAAACATGGACGACAACCCTAAGACTGCGAACATCCACCCTGCCCTCCGGCCCCGCCTCTCTGCCAGCGTATCATAGCAACCGCAACTCTGGGGGGCATGGTGGAGGGGCAGGTCTCCGGCCCTGTGGCAGGATGTCAGCGGTACAGCAGTAGATGATCCATCTATCTTGTTCTTCAGTGCTTTAGACTCATACTCCGATACCCCTTTTCCACTGCGGGAACTGTCCACGGAACTCAGCCACCCCTGAGGAACCATGATGAGCATTGCAGTTCTCCGTTATTTATGATGCAACGTCAACATTTTGGAAGGACAAATGAGTAAATTTTATACATATAATTAGAGTAATCCAATGGAAATCCAACTCATCTGTCACATTACTTATTCTATACCTCATTTTACCCTCGTACAACATTAATAGTAATAATAGCCCAATGATCAGAAACAAATTTCAAAACCAAAAATCCGTGCAGGCCAAATTAACAAATGCCAACATATCGCAATAATCACCTTGAACCTGCAGGTATGTCTTTTTATAAAAAGCAACAAAACGTGGCCTCACTCCAAGCGGCCTCCACATGATGCATGCGGTTACGTATTACCAAGGGCAGAGGTGAAATCAACGAGGGGAAAGGAAACAAGTAATGAAACCCAGCAATACCGTTCATCTCCATTTGTGTTTTTCTCACCTTGTCAAAGCTGATCTCCATTACTCTACGTGAAAGTGGTTTCCACTTTCCAGCTCTTGCTTTTCAAGCATCCTCAATCTCATTTTCAACCTCATCGACGCTCCTCTCCAAAACCAAATGCAACATCACAGCAGAACAGTAGTGGATAATCATGAACATGATGACGGCTTGAGTATCTTCCATATTTACTGTTTTGCTGTTGTCAGTCACACGCATAATTACAACATACTTCCTTCTTGTTTGCTTTTCTCGGGATGTGGTGGAAACTTTTAAGCGCATAGGGTCTTCGCTTTGCTCCTTGAACCCTCTTCCAAGAGCAAGACCTCAGAACTCGGCCCCCTAACTTTTTGGTGGAAAAGGGGCATATTTCACATTCTCTCCATCTGTACTCAAATTTCACACACGTGCATTACGGACACACACTTGCTCACCACACCCTCATAAACGGGACATCAGCTTCAGAGCGAAGCATTAACATCACATCGTGCTAACTCAAGTCCGTCTTTATTGCTTGTGACAATCCGCATCATGACACAATCAACCTTCATAATGACCACATCTCTCCTTGCATTACATCACTCCCCTCATGAGCCTCAATCGCAATCATGTCTCCATAAAGCAAATGTGGATGGGCTGTGTGCTGTGGGATCAATTACAGTATCATCTTGCAGTGGGACGCGTCTTGTGCTGCCTCGGAGGATCGGACGTGGTAGCGGTGACCTACTCCCGACCTCAGGCTGAGCAAAATGTACTGAGCTGCTGCCAGGGCTGCAGCCAAAGTACAGCTGGAATAATACGCCATGCACAGCCAATGACACAGACCTCCAAAAAAGTACAGGAAAGTAAAGAAAAGTTCACTGTACGGCAATAAAACCTAGTCTTTTGCATGAGGCGGCTCCAGTGTGCGCAGCTCTTTTCACTGTGGTTGAACCTCTCCGAGCCAATGACCGGTCTGGAGAGCCTTCAAAACACGAATTGAAATTGACAGAAACATTTCACCAACATGTCCGTCTGCTCTTTCTCACCAGACCTCACATTTTTATTATTTTATTTTTTTTCCGTCCTCATGTCTTCCACTGATCCAGTGACTCCAGGGAGAGAGAGGCACCATATGGCTGCATGCTGCTCGGGCTTCCACTGGGACAGCGCAGCTGGGCAGCCACCGCTTCCCGCCACACAGAGAGAAGTGGAGCAGCCAGACTTTTTCCTGGCTTTCAAGGTAATACATGTAGCATTCCACATCAAGAAATCACTACCATGTTAATTTTGAGATACAAGTACCATTGAAGAAACAATCCAATGGCCAGAAAACTGGCAGCCTCGACCAGAATATCTTGGTGAAAAATCTGCTGAATTGATTTATAACAAAGGAGCGTGACGTTTAAAAGTGATACATGTAGCACCTTCAATAAAGTTAGATGACAATTTGCAGTTAATCTACATTGCACCAAACAAGAAAAGAAATCCACACATGGTGTCATATGTTGGGTAATTTCTCAAATAACAGAACTCGAGTTTTGGATCTAACTTAAAAAATGAAAAATGCCAAAGCCAGGAGCTACTAGAGGGAAGAACATGTTTCTCTTTTTCTCATCCTCACATTTCATCTAAGGGTGGGTTCTGGTGGAGAGGGTGGGAAGTTGGATGCAGTTGAGACCACCGGGAAGGGTTAGACTACAGCTGAGAGAGAGAGAGAGAGAGAGAGAGGAGACAGAGAGAGAGGACCACTGACTGCCCTCTAACTGTTGTAAAATAAATCCCTTCTATCGCACCTGATTTCTTTTCCTCGCTCTTCTCTCTAACATGATAGTTCAGCTCTTGTCTCTGACCTTTGCACTCCTTACTGTTAGTCACTTGTAACGGTGACTTTCAAGCACCTGAATTTATTTTACTGTCTCACTCATTTGCTCAACATAACGGCATCACACAAATGCATAATAAACGCCATGTAAAAAGACAGAAGAAACACTCAGCAAAGGGGTATGATATTCACCCGCTTTGACTTCAGAAGCGGAGGTTTTTAAAAAAATGGGTGGAGGGGGGCTGAAGGCAAGAGAGGAGGAAATATGAGAAGGAAAATGAGGTACAGGCCGAGGGAGGAGATGAGGAAAGACTGAGCTCACTTTTCCTGCGCCCGAGTATTTACATGTGCACGTTACAGGCATGCAAAAAGACAGAAACAACATGCTAAGCACAGGTAACTGCTTACAAAATCCACATAAAGGAGTGACATCGCCCTTTGCATAAATTCAAGCACAAGTAACAGCTTCCGAAATCCGCATAAAAAGTTACATCGTCCTTATCATAAATTTTAGCAGGTGAAGCAAACATTTTTCTGCCGCTCAGGGCTCTCACAGTCCACCTCAACAATTACATCAACTCCAAAAATATGACTAGCAATAAAGCTCTCATAAAGAATACATTACGGCGTGGCCCTCATTTCTCAAAACACTCCCACCTCGCCGTGAATTCTGTAATAACTGCAAAAAATGGAGAGATTGCCCTTCGTGGAGCAATGCCCATCCCTGCAGAACCCTTACAAAGCATTACAAGCAGTGAGCGGAAAAAAACATACTCTACCTTAAGGCCAGTTACAGTGCTAAAGCTCCAATTGTTCAGGAATGACAAACGCAAACTTCTGAAGTATTCCTCTGCAGCTGAGGAGGCTTTTTAACAAGGACAATCGCCGAGGGACT
Organism: Holocentrus rufus; assembly: GCA_900302615.1. Lineage (NCBI taxonomy): Eukaryota > Metazoa > Chordata > Actinopteri > Holocentriformes > Holocentridae > Holocentrus > Holocentrus rufus. The sequence continues at coordinate 1,141 of OMLF01013977.1, read as the reverse complement.
CATCTTACCTTCACACGCTCTTATCCAAAGTTTGTTTGTTTTGTGTGTGATGTGGGAATTTAGGTACAGATGGAGCGATTCCGCTGTCTTCTCAGCAACTTTAGCGTGACTGAACCTGTATGGGACACTTGCTGTGGCAGCGGCTTGTGTACAAGCACGCATGTACGCACGTTTACACACACACACTTCATCATGTCACAGTGGGAAGGGCCACAGGCGTGATCGTACCGCCAGCTCCTTCAAAGGAGTCAAATCACCCCAATCTGAGCAGCAGTTTCACATGGAAATCATCTGATAGGAAGCTTCCATCAACACGCTGACACTTTAAGGCGGGCTCAGGTTTCACAGCGCAACAAAAGACCACCGATGTTCATTCAGGATATCTCTTTTACGGAGCGGTGTCAGGGGGTTAAGAACATATCATTCTTTGAAACAGAAAAAAAAAAAATCTCTTTGAAAATGAGCCGGTGGCCTTGGATCAGAGCGGACATCTGTTGTTTGTACAGCTATCTTTTCCAAGAGTCATGAGGACTGGAAGAGTTTGGAAAGTCCGCCCCAAGTGCCTTAACAGTAGATGTGATGTGAAGATCAAAGAACGGGCAGTTAGAGAATTGCACACTAGCATGCATGCATGCACACACACACACACACACAGACACACAGTGAGACACACAGGCGTGCACGCGCGCAGAAGAATTGAAGCTGGGTTTGCAGTGCAGCGTGAAGGCAGAAACTGGTTGCATGAGTGAATCATGACATCAGACCACCCACATTCCAACTGAGCAGGTCCGACTGCATATGTAGCATAAGTGAGTCTCTCTTCAGTCTTCCCTGATTCTCTCTCTCTCTCTTTCTCTCTCTCTCTCTCCATCCCATTTGTTTTACTCTGCCTTTTTGAATTGCCCTCTTTCTACATCAAATTTAATAAAGAGTGTTTCTTCTCCTGTTCCCCGGGGTTTGTACATGAGATCAAAGCCCCAGGTCATGCTTGTCTTCTAAAGAAATCTCTCTCCCTCTCTTTCTCTCTCTCTCTCTCACACACACACACACAAGTACATTAGTGGCATGTCTGCTTCTTATTTAGGCTCTAAATATTTTCCATATTCCCAAGGTTGGTTATGGGCTGATCTGATGCCATCTC
>OMLF01013974.1:0-10377 GCA_900302615.1 Holocentrus rufus | reverse complement strand
GAGTAGTGAAGCACTGAAGTGAGAGAAATATGCTGTGGCACCTTAGAGGCCACCTGTTTGATGGGGTCCTCTATTTTAGATATAGTTTGAGAAAAAGCAGTCCAAAAACAAACAAACAAAAAAAAAAGCCTGAAAATAAAAATATCTAATAATGTAATAACGATGATATCTTGACTGGTTTAGTGCATTGATTCCACTGGATGTTAAAGCTGCTGTATTGTTGTTTTATTGTGTTTTTGGCTATAATGAATTAAATGGTCCTGAGACATGAGGGTCAAGTGTCACTACAGTGGGTCAAATGTCCAAAATAAATATGTAATCTGCATACCCAACCTTCAGCAGTGCTCCTTTCTGTTTATATATGTATGTATGTATCCTTATACCTTTAAAACAGGACATAGAAAGTACAGTGTAAGCTAATATGAGTTAGTAAAAATGGCAACAAAAACTGGAAATGTACACATGAAAGACTTAATATATGCAAGCAATTGCATGGAAGCAACAAGAACAAGGTGTGAATGAACTCCTGTGTGTGAAAAAGTGAGTACTACACCTACAGAATGTGTGATTTCCATTTGCATGTTAGATATGTATTTGAGATGCAGTCATGGATCTATGTAGGAGTATGTGTGTGTGTGTGTGTGTGTGTGTGTGTTTTCAGTGAGTGAATTGTATTTAGGTCTGCTTGGGTACATGATGTTACTTTGGTGTGGTGACTCACAGCTGTGAGTATGAGTCATCTTGTTTCATCTCCCATGTCACACACTGACAGGAGGACCACTTAACAATCACTTGCTGACTGTTACAGCACACACACACACACACACACACACACACACACACACACATATCCTAACAGCAGTGGCCTTGGCCACTGCTTGTTCACACAGTCACATTTGTCCTTTAACAGTTTTGGCTTTGTGTTGTGTCTACTGGCCAGTCCATGTCATGATACTCCAACATTTGTGTGTCTTCAGGTTAGACTGCTTTGACAATATAAACGCTGATACAGGCCCCTTTTTTTAATATTGAATATGTTATGATCAGTGTTTTCTATCTCTGATGTGATCAAGGTTCTTCCCTGACCAAAGGTAAAAACAATTGTAAAAAACATTTAATTTCTGTTGCATCTTTTATTAATTTGTTTTACTGTTCAGTTATGTCTTTTGTATATCGAATCTTCATTTAATGACCTAATGTATCCCTGATTTTCCCTTGAAATTAAAAAAGTTAGTGGTGATGGCAGGGGTCACACAGTCTTAAAGTGATATTCAATATTGGCACAAAATATCAACTATTCATGTCTAAACATATTGATATATTGTACTTAAAAAAATCTCTATCAATTGAACCAGTGTGAGTACAGGCATGAGTTGTGTTTACTGGCCAGCTGATACCTAAATGTTCCAGTACTCACTTTAAAGGTGTACTGTGCAAAATTGCAGGTTCAAAAGGTTCAAAATTTAATTTAATTTTCTTATTTGGCTCTAGTGTTTAGAAAAAACAAAAAAACAAAACAAACAAAAAAAAAAAAACGTAATTGCATGTAATATCATGTTATGTGCTCATTCCTTTGTTTTTTTTTAGGTACGTCTTCCTCTGATTTGTCTCTTTGTCTTAATAATAGTGTCAAAAGCATAATAAAAACACATCTCATGTATGTTTCATGTCTGATTTCTACATGTTTATAAGTTAAGTGTACATAAGTGCATAGGGAGCTCGGCAAGTGAGCACAGCAGCAGAGTCTCCTGTGAAGATGGAGGCAGACGCGCTCCACTGACTGCGAGGCTGGCAGTGAGTCACACTGCTATGGGGGAATGCACAGCCTAGGATTGGGCTGCTACATGTCTGCTTGGCTGATTGGCAGACCTCTCCATCCCAGTGTGTCTGTTCCTGTGTGTGGGTGCTGTGTCGGTGGGTGCATGGGAGTCTACTGTGCTGATATGATAAGCTTTCATCTAGTGTGGAAAACAGATAGGCGAGTGGAATTTCTCTCAACTTCTAATGTAAATACCGGTTCACTGTTCTTTGGTTGAAAAGGGGATCTTTGCTAATCGTATGAGGAATAAAAAAAGAGATTCACACACCAGAAAAATGCATTGGACACAGTTTTCACTCTGGGCCCATTTGTTGTTTGGTGATGTATTTTTGTCCAGCTGGCAGGCAGGGCCTTCATCTGTCCCTTCCCACACTTTACTCCAAGGTAACATATCTCAGGATCTACTGGGCAGATTGCTTTGACATTTGGTGAGCACATTCATGCTCCTCAGAGCATGAACCCTGTCAAGTTTGGTGACCCTATGATCCTTCCTGTAATACCACCCTCAGGCCAAACATTTGAGACAACGTATCTCTAAATGTAACTGACAGATTACCAAGTCATTTGCTGAACCCACTCATGCTTCACAGGGAATGAACCCTATCAATTTTGATGTCAGCATCCCCTTTCCTTTAGCATCAACCTTTGACCAGAATGTCAAATTTGATATCTCACAGTCTATTGGTCAGATTGCCATGAAATTTGACGAACACGTTCAAGGTCCCTAGAGGATGAACCCTGATAATTTTTGTGACCTCATGTCCTTTCTTGTAGCACCACTCTCAGGTCAAATTTGAACACGTGTTACCACTAAATCTCATCAGCAGATTGCCGTGATATTTGGTGAGTGCATTCATATTTCCCTGCGGAAGATTCCTCTTCATTTTAATGACCCCATTACTTTTCCTTCAGCACTGCCTTAAAGCCAAAGTGTCAAATTTGATATCTCAAAATCTATCAGGCAGATTGCTATGAAATCTGGAAAGCATGCTCATGCTACCCTGAGGACGAACCCTGTCAAATTTAGCAACCTCATAACCTTAAGCATGACCCTCAGGCCAAAAATCTGCACGCACCATTTCAGTTCAATGTAAACTACCCAAGACAAAAACAGTAAACATCAGGTTTTGGTGTCAATCCCTCAAAAGCAAAGAGCAAGGACTTCTTTCTTGACTCATCATTTTGGACAGAAGTTCAACCATATAAGAGGAAGTTTCTCGACCAACAACAGCCTCTGTAGACCAGAATGCAATGCTGCCATAAGACATGCTGTTTTGAGTAAGGGCTGTGTCCACAATCATAGAGACATGCTAATGTCTCTCGTTATGTTTATACTATATGCAAATGAGCCCACTTTTGAATTAAAACAAAAAAATCATTATCTACCTTGGGGGTTGGTAAAAGGCGTTCTGGCAAATGTGGGCAATAACAGAGGAAGGGTTACTTTCTAGACATGCAATTTCGTGCCAACGTTCAATAATCATAAAGGGAGAAATTCATTGCTCAAGAGAAAGAGATATCAATTTCTCCACTGACAGTAGCTTCAATAGACCAGAACGCAATGCAGCTACAGCTTTCGTCTTGGTTGGTCTGTTGTCAGTGGTGCGTGAAATACAACAGCTTCTTCCTCTGCTTTTTTTTTTCTTTTTCTTTTTTCTTTTTTTTATGTTCTGAACAACCAGACAAGGAAAATCACAGCTTTGTCTAGACCAGATAAACTTACTATCACTCGCTCCACCCACATGTGTAGTTAGAGCACTGAGATCCCTCTTCTCTGGGGGTTGTTGAATGTAATTCTGGGAAATATAGGAAATCATGAACTGAAGGAGGAGTAGATGAGGCAGTGTGGGTAAGTGGGTTCAACACTTGTTCTTAAACATAAAATAACTCCAAGGGGGAACAGCACTGATAGATATCACGGTGTAATTCAGGGGTAAATTTTACCTTGAGCATTAAAACTAGCCAAATACAATCACTGATATTTTGAAGAACCTTGGATCTCCCTTTTTTCCACATGATTTCATCTACTGTGTTAGTCTAGATATTGGTGTGTTTAAGTATTTATGAGGTGGGCCATAATAAGGGAGCTATACCCATGCATGATATGGCTCCAGGTATCTTCAAATATGCATACACAGCCCTTAATAGCTTTATTAGTAGTTAAGTCACATACTGTGTGATTAGCCCTTATGGCGTCTCTAGAAAAAAATGATATAATAATCAGAGATAATATATGGTTCTTCATTGAAAGCCTCCATGTCAAACTCTGCTACTCTGTACTAATTTCCTCCTTTTTATTTGAACTATTCTGTTGCAAGTTGTGACAGTGTAACTCAGTGACTGCTATTTGTGTAATACCCATTTATCAAGCTGTGGCTGTAAATCTGTGTGATATTAAAGTAGGTTGTATGTGAGATTATCCCACTTAGTGTGACACACAGAGGACAACTCTGTCATCCCTGATAAGAATGATGAATGTAAAATAAGGATCTTTGTGTTTATAGGGTATAACAGCTTGGCAGTGTGTCCTCTCCTCGGCAAAAAAATATATATTTAAAGATTATCTCTATTTCACAATGTCAATTTAAAGTCACTGTCAGGAGAGTCCAAACATGACACTCGGCTAATCAAAAGTTTGCATTGTGCAAAAGTTATTTTTCCACTTCTTTGTCTGAAACCCATCAGGAGATTTGGCACAGTCAAACACCTCTGTGCATATTTGCAGTCACCAATGGTTTGTTGAGCATTAAAAATGTTAATTGGAATTTTTAAAAAGGAAAGAAAATATCGCATTACCATCCCACCTCCTCCAGTCACAGGCTGTCAAAATGCAATATTCCAAATTAGATTGTATTTGGATAATCTTTTGAACTGTAATAGGTTTCCAGCCAGCAGGCATATTACTATTGGCACATCATTATTAAACAAAAGTGACACCGAACCATCACTTTGCAGGCGGCGCCAGATAAACGTTCGGCACCGTGCAAATAATATTAGTTCTGCTTCCAGAGTCACCGGCTTATCTCTGGGATGCTATATTGGGTTCATATCCCTGTCGGTTGGCGGGGGGCTTCTGACGGAAGTGTCTAAATTTATGAGTAGCCCACATGTGTGAGTTGCATGTATGAATAGGCTGCGGTGTGTGTGTGCACTATGTAACGTGTGTGTCACACATTAACGCTTTTATATGTAAATGTGTGTGAGTGTGTTTGTGTGTGCATGTGGGTGGATGGATGGGTATGTTTGTCTGTGTGTGTGAGGGTGTGTGTGTGTGTGTGTGTGTCACGCTGGATACATTCATATGTAAATAGGCAGTGTATGTGTGCCTGCATATGCAGACGCGACCCATATCATGGCATAATGAGATCCGCCACTGTTGGTTACCCTCAGACAGTGGTAATTATGGTCGGAGTGAAAAGGACTGACGCTGAAGGCGGGTTGGACGCTCACACACTAACATATTTAACCACACACAGCCCTCAGTCCCAATGACAGGCTGCTGCAGGGAAAATGAGGACCTGTCCATTTGGCACCAGGATGGGAATAACATGGTTCTAACTAGATATGATAAATTAAACCTGCATCCGCTTTCTAATCAGCTCCACAAAACCTGGTCACCTGCTATAATATATGTATAATGGCTTAAAGATAAAGCTATTCTCAGTTATGTGGTGGTGAATAAGCAGAGGGGTAAACAGCTTCCAGGGGTGATAAAAATAAGGGAAAGAGCTACCAATATAAACAAAAAGCAGAAAATCAAAAGACCATTTTGCTTCATAGAGCACATGTTCATTTAGCTTGCAGCAGTTGCCTATTTCCAAGTAAACAGTACATTTTTATCAGGATTGGCTGTATATGTCAGCTTCAAGAAGCCTGTCTCTCCACGCCATGTCTGTATTTGACCCAGATCTGTTTACAATTTGCTCAGGCATGTCAAATCGAACATAGGGCTTCACAGCTGTAGACGACTCGTATTGCACCATATGAAGCTGGGGCTAAAAGTTAAAATGAAGTCTTTATAGGTTAAATAGGACCTGAGGTTTGTCCTCCAGCTAGACAGGAGAATGGTTTAGCTGATATAATGTTCCAAGAATTCTCTATTCCTTATGAAAAGATGAGTAAACACTATTCTGCAAATGAAATGATGGGAAATCCGCATTTTGGAGGGTTTACCCCCAAATTCACACCTGTTTCTATTCTATAATATGTAGTAACACATGCCTAATTTAACAGCCATGCCCCACGCTCTTGTAGGCCTACACCATCCATCTGTAATCATCATCATCATTGTCCTTGTCCCTCCTCTTCAGAAACCCGAGTCTCCCCTTTTATGTTGCTGAAAGGTTGTTCTACCTGCACAGCCTCTCCATCCTGATTGTACGCGGAGAATCGAATCAGCCCAGTTCTGATTTATTTCCTTGGCACTCGCCTTGAACCTTTCAGCCACAATCTGCCTCTCTTTACAGCTCTCCATCTCTGAATGCAAGCGTTGCCTTCCTCCTCGTCTCAGTGGCCTAATGGACTCCGGTGCAGTGTGTCTTTTATGGTGAGGGCTCCTTGATCAAATGGATGTATCCATGCTACATACTGGCAACATATAGGACAGCACAAAGGATGAATCATTTGTATGGCGATATTCTATGAGTTTACCCCATTGGCCGTCAATATGCAGCACTCAGGGAGCAGGCACATAAACACATCCATTTTCAACAGCCTTTTGAGTTATTTACTTCTTTAATGGCTGCTAGTTGAAAGGGTTTTGCAGCTGCTTGTCAACAGAGACCTTTTTTAATTTCAAAGCCACTCATTGAGCTTGTCAAGCATAAAAGTGGCGAGGGAAACTAAGTGCTCGCTCGATGTATTCTATCTCAATCTGACCTAAAATTATATCTTATTATCAATGCTGTAAAATACATGGTATGGACTAAACAGCAACATGACATTCTATCACAATCATTTGCCTGGGGCGTTGCGGCAGTTTTGGGGAGAGTTTCTGAGCACGATTTTCATCTCAACAAAGTCTCAAAATGTAAGGAGATACTTCCTTATATACGTTTTTTAAATTCACGAGGAAGTGGCATATTGACGGTGTCCTGCTTCCGTATTGTGACACATTTCTAGTTGAAACAGGCAGTCCAGGGGAAGCGACTGTTCAAAGTCGGCAGGTTGGCCTATAAAAAAAATATAAAGTGACACAAGAATTTGATGCCAGCCTCCACTGCCCTATCACTGAGCAGGCAGAGCAGCAAAAAAAAAGGAAAGAGAGAGAGAGAGAGAGAGAGAGAGAGAGAAAGAAAAAAAGTGCTGCACCATGTTGCCACAAATCTCATTGTCACTTATGTCACAAATTGTGAAGTTGCAGGTTTTATTTAATAGGGGCGGCAGAGGGAGGTGTTGTTAAAAAAATCTGTGATATTATTGTTGAGTTCTTATTTACACCTACTGGTACAACATGGCATAAACACTCAGCATATGTTGTTTTGCAGGAAGTAGAAATGATGGGATTTGATATAAGGCAATATAATTTTTCACATTTGTTGGTGCTGTTAAATAGGCACACAGTAAATGTGCAAAATACCTGAGACACTTTGTATTTTTATGAAGCGCACTGAAAAGGTGAATCCAGGTTAAAGCTGTTATCTCACTGATTTCCCCTCTTGAAGATATGATGGAGATAAAGAGGTCCAGGCAAGGTGGAAAATGATTTTTTTTAAGCTATGAGACAATTCACTGGATTCTGCAAAAGGGACAGCAATTTAAAGAAGATAGATCTAATGTTTGGCACATCTGGTGTATATAATGATATGAGGAATGGCAAACAATGTGAAAAAAAGTATTTTTTCATTTCATTGTGACTTTAATCATCCAGGGGAGAGGAAGATGAACAGACAAACACTGCAGCCCTGGGCCATTATCAGAGCTGTAACGGTTGTTCTGAATGATTAAGGAGTGATAAAGGCAAATTGCAAACTTTAACTTGTATTTACTCTGACATTTTTTGTGAATGCACCAGTTCTGAGGGCAAGGAACTTGTTAATCTTATGACTTTTGTCTGCTCATCCCTTACTGAGTTACTGGGCAATTTTTAATCACTTCTCACATAATGATTTTGAATGCTGATCTTCACCTTTAGCATGACACGAGCTGGTATAAACACGGAGTGCCTTAAACACTACGGAGAGATAAGCTATTTGTGTCCTGATTATTCAAAGTAGCAGTAATGATTGGCACTGACTTCTTCCTGGAAATGAGTGGATCACATGGTCCATGCAAGATAAAGTGAGGAGATGAACAGTCATGCAAGATGATCAGTAATGAAAAATGTGCAGTATCTACATCATCTACTCAACAAAAATGATTAAATTAGGATTCCATGCAGAAAAAGTATGCCAGGATAGCTCAGTGCCAGTTAAAATTGTGTAAAATGTTTCCTTTAAAGGGACATTTCCCTAGAAACCAACATTGCTGTTATAGTTCAGGTCAGGTTGTACAAAAATCCAAACCTTTAGAGTCTAACCACCGGTACAAAAACCCATGTATTTTAGTGTCTTTGCATTTTAATTCTGCCTACAAGCACTTCCAAAAAAATGTACATTACCTACATGTCTATATTATCTAAATCCATGAGGAACAGCAGTGTGAAAAGATCTGTGTGAGCCTATATCAGCATCTTGTAAAGTGTTTCTTTAAGGGGAAAATTTAATTGATGTGCCTTGTACATAATTTGTATATTGCCTGTATATTACTCAAACATCATAATTTCCAAACGTGATGTACACTAGTGCTGTACTACCACACCTGTGCAGTTTATGTTTATTGCTTGTATATTGTGTATTGTCTGTGAATAACATTTTCTGTATATGTCTCTATTGCTTGAGGGTCACCAACATCCGAAACCAAATTCCTTGTGTTAAAATATTCTTGGCCAATAACTCTGATGCTGATTGTCCTCTATTTTTGATGTGTAGGTATGCATTTAAAAAACATTGAACACTATAGTTTAGGAGAAAAACTCCAAACACTCTTTGACACTCTTTGACTCATGTGCTGCCATTTGATCCAGTTTGAATAGGGAAACCACAATAACTGAATTCAGTTAAACAGAAGCCAGGGGGTGGATGAGGATTTAAAGCCCTTGATGAGACTAACATACACAATAACTGTTGGCAAAATAACAGTTGGCTTGCATGAAGAAAAGCAACCTCTAGTTCTGTTCCTCAACAGTCTAGTAAGGTATGTCCTTACTTTCATGGCCAAATGTGTGACTCAACTGCCACAGTAGTAAACAGCAGATTTAGCTAATTTAGCCGCGATGATCTGATGTGTCAGTTATCTTATGGAGCTCAATAGGAAGGTGACCCGGGGGAACCTCACGACTGAGAGATCTTTACACTGAATAACGTCAAGCAGAGTGACAAGAGAAGCTGACATACTTGCAGGGATTAGTCATGAAATCAATCTACTGAAAAAAAATCCGAAAAAAAAATATATATATATATTCCACACTAGCAGGGGACAGTTGAGCAGAATCAGGTCATAGTTAAAACCAGCTGAGCTGCACTGTAATGGAATAATGCCGGCTGAACAGAAATTCATGGTTGAAATCCGAGCCATTGCTAAAACAAATTAAGGTCAAACATCCTTATGAGGCAGTGGAAAGACTGATCATCCTTTAAGACAGAGGATCCCAAACTTATTCAAGTCAAGGGTGCTCAGCTAGACCAGCATTAAACCACAGGGCCCAACTGGGTACTATTTTGTCTTCATGCCGTCTAAGGAGATCTTTGCTGGTACTGGATTCCACAACTCTCTCTAACGTAGGTGGGTGATAATCTGTGAACGAAATAGTCCTATTTAGCCATTCTCTCATTGTTCTAGTGAACAAAGCAATATTGAAATGAAACCTTCCAAGACCCCTTAAGGTCATTGGACTTTGGGAGCCACTGTGTTCGGAGAAATGTCTTCTGACGTCTTTGTTTATATCACATCACATCATCCCGTATGAAACTCAAACAATGAGACGATTTTGATTGAAAACAGAAAAATTCCCACTGGTGGCCTCCACAGCTTGGTTCAGAGAAAAGTATACAGACAAATTTCCAGGCTCGGGCGATCAAAAGCTCATCCACTCGGCCGGTATAGAAAAAAAAAAAAAAGCTGTTAACCAAGCCAGGTCTTTGACCCTGAAAGGTCCAGGTACCACAAAGGGATTTACAGTGATGTTTCCCCTGCTACAGTCGTCATTGGGACTGGATCCAGGTTTATGTTTACTGTGGTGGGTTGTGTGTGTATGTGTGTGTGGGGAGGGGGGGAGTTGCCTTTGCTTGGCCTGGATGCCGGCTGGAGCTGGATCCCAAACTACTATGAACAGATTCCAGCCCTCCTGTGTGGTGGGCTGCAGGCTGCCGCTGTCTTTTACGGCGTATTCCTTTGAGGCAGGGGTATCTGAGAGAGGCTGCAGAGAGGCAGCGCTCAATGAGCAATTTCTGTGTTCTCAACAAAGCTTCTTCTTCAGACCCCCGAGGCAGGTCTTAATTGTTAGACGTGATATCTCCACT
>OMLF01013973.1:0-10602 GCA_900302615.1 Holocentrus rufus | reverse complement strand
GGGCGAGGGAAGGATAAAGGGAGGGGTGAGGGATGTGTGTTTTAGTTAGAACAGCGAGCCTGATTTCCTTCCTGACAGAGAGGCCCAATTATTAGCTGTGACAGTTTAGGGAAATTGGGCGTGAGTGTGATGGGACAGATAGGAGCTGAACGGATCGGGGGAACTGATAATTGTTTGACAGACGCACAAGTCAGGTAGGAATCCAGCTGTAGTCCTCACCTCCCTCTGTTCCATACACACAAATGAAAAGAGAAATTACCAATAAGGCCTCAGAGGATAATTTTTACCGGCTAACTAACTCTCCTGAGCCTTTCCATTTGTCTGGCTTTGTTCTCACTCTTTCTCTTTCTCTCTCTTTCTCTGTGTGTGTGTGTGCGCGTGTGTATTAATGACTTAGCCCGTATTTGCGCTGGCAGCAAACATAAGAGGCCCTCTGTGCGATCGGACAAGGTGCCGATATCTCAGTCATGTGACAGTGACTTCCTGTCTGTGTGTCAGACAGCAGCTGAAGGCTTGTCAATACAAGCTTGTGCTCACATCCTTTCCCATCTTCTCAAACACACACACTCGCACGGCCAATACAGAGCTGATAAAACCACTTTCTTCTCTTGTTCTCCGTACGTCAGTCTTTCTTTCTGCAGGCGCCCACTAAAGAAACGCCGTATTCCCAGGGGGGAGAGACGGAAAACTTCAGATTATGACAATTACTATTTTTACACACTGGTGCTGTGATCATTCATTTGATACAGCATGATGATTCGAGGACCAAAGGCTGAAGTTGAATTTCCTTGATATAGATTTTTTTTTTTTTGCATCTGACTAGTTGCATTTAATATGACAGATTATCCCATCCCGAAATAGTATTGTTGGCTTTTATAATAAAGAAATACATTTATTCTATAGAAGTTTCACAGGAAATGGCTGCCACACAGTTTCCAGTCCCCCAAGAGTCCGTTCAGCTCAGCCAGGAGCCACAGTTCGCTCTGCCTTTTGGCTCTGCGGTCTGCCAAAGCGTGAAGGCTATTTCAAAGGACAACACTGCCCTCCTATGGCCAGATGACGCTATAATTAAAATGAGACAGCTGTGCCAGATGCATGGGGCTGCAGGCGTGGAGACCCACAACAGTTTTAGACCTTTAGACCAAGCTGAAAGTGGCTCTGAAACACCATAATTATTTAAAACTAGCCCAGATCTTCACCCTAACCTGAGTAAACCAATGCACAAATTTAACCATCTCTAACCACTTTAAAAGGTCTAAATCTGAGGGTGCAGAGGTGTCTGTACCTGCAGCTCCGTGATATTGAGCTACATTACTATGAAACCACTGTGTTACAATATTTGGTGTCATTGAATTAATTGAAAGTGTAAAATGCATTTAAAGGTAAACGTTAGACTCCCAAGTTGTCTCCATTTATCAATACACAACTTGTAAGAAAAGTAATATAACTTTGACTGATCCTTGAATGCCTCCGCACATTACCACATACACACACACACACACATACACACACACACACACACGCTCATATACAGGTTGATCTGTAATCCATTGTGCCCAGAGCATGAGAGATTATGCTTGTTTGGATTGACAGATGCCCGTTGCTGTGACTACAACCAATCCGGTCTCTGCTTAACATTTGCCATCGATCGCTGCCAAGCCCCCACTGGCAGGTCTAATTCATTTACGAACTTGTCATTCCACATCATTGATTAAGTTGTCCTTCATCCCCGCTTTAATTATATGCAAAGATAAAAGATTTTCTCATTATTGTGTTTAATCTAATGAAAGGCCTCGTGCTATAACAGGGGCCAGTTCAGAGGTCCGGACTATTGGCCTTGGAGGTCACAACTAGCGGATGAATGTTTTTAATTAGACAGAGCGCGCGGCATCGGGAGGAGGGGGGGTTTAGCGGTGTGTGTTAGACGGGAGGCTGGGACAGGTTGGCACGGAGCAGTTTAATAGATCCCAGCAGGTCAGCGTCTCCCACCTCTATTGACTACAGCTCAAGGCTTATCACTGTTTAGCACGCTGAAAAAATACCTGCCGTAACAAGTCATTTCATTTAGCATTCAGTCTTGTCATTTCCCTCATGTTGGTGGAGTGATCCGCCTCATTCCGCTTTCTTTCAAGATATTTATAGACGCTTATTTTTGGAAAATTCCTCATGTGAAGATAAGAGGAATTATTCCATCCAGTTCTTGGAATCTTTCAGGTTTTGTAAAGAAAAATAAGATTTTAAGACTGCATTATGGGAGAAAATGATTTATTTACAAAGAACATTTTATATAGAGTCCACACTGCAACACGTCAACACCTAGAACTGCCTCAACTAGAAAGTGGCATCCCCAAAATGAACTGAGAGGCTTTTCTTTCCTTCTTTTAATAACTGAGTGTTATTTGATCATTCTCAATATATTGTGAATCTATCCTAGTTTTTAGGTCATGGAAGAGGATCACTTTTTTGATCACTAAAATGAAATTGCACCTCAGACACTTGACCACTTTATTGCCCCAATGCTCCAAATCATTGAATGAAGGTGTTTGTATGTCATGTTGTCCGCCATGATACCTAAAATTAACCAAAAAGAAACTCTTTTCAGATAGATGTGCAGCTGAGCACTATCCTGTTTCTGTTAGCCGGAGTGCCTTTTTAACACCGTCACAAGATAATGGATGTTTTAATCCTTGCATTCAATCTACACCAAGGTGTTTTACGTTTCCATTGTCGACACTTAATCCTGCCATGAGCAACATGGTGTTGTTGATGTTGAGAGTCAGAGGAATATTGAATGCATTAAAAAAAAAAGAAAGAAAAAAAAAAGGTTTCCACTGCACACCTCACAGCACAATTCATTTGTAATTAAAACTTGCTGCAGACCTGAAGATGAATGTTTCTTTTCTGTGGGTGTTTAACCTCAGGCAAGAAAAAGCTGATGTAGGGGTTTATAACTTCACCTCGCCCTGCTAAACTCTGAATGAATGTCTGATTTTACCCATGGATCAACAGGCCGTTATTTGTGAGCAGGCTACTCAGATGACGCCTCAGGTGATGTGAGCTGTGAAATATATATTTTTCTCTTGCAGGGGTGCAAGTGAAACATTTTTCACTCCTAGTGCTGCATTTCGGTGATTAATACAAAGTGACTGGTACAACTACTTTTTCGGCTTGTGATATTGCACAGAGTGACACTCTCGCCTGCACAAGAAGTAGGAGGATTTATGATTGTGCAAATAAAAAAAAATATGGCATAAAATCACTCTGCTGTAAAAAGTATTTCAGTGGTTCTCTCGTTGTCCAATAATGATGTAAATGCTCACAGAACTGATTTGATTGGTTAATTAACCCAATGACATTCTTTTGTTTTCATTTACCATTTCCATTTTATTTTTATTATCCAAGTTTAACAGTGTGCCTCTGAAGAGGTTATTATCAAACTAAATTTGATGGGAAGATCTGGGGGTTTAAATGCAATAATATGTTTTTTTTTCTGGGGCTTCTGACATCCATCACTCCCAAATATGTGCTTTAATAATATTTTGTAACATGCCATCTGTTTATTCACTTAAAAAATAATTTGCACAATTACAAGCATGTTGAATCTCAAACGAGTCGTAACATGCAGGGGTGGACTGTGAAAAAATGTGGGCACAGAGCGGGCCTCTTTAACACACATGCAGAGACACAGAAACACAGACTCAGAGAAGAGAAGAGAAGAGAAGAGAAGAGAAGAGAAGAGAAGAGAAGAGAAGAGAGTATAATGAAGAACGTTACAGTACTTGGTGTCACTGAATTAATTGAAAGAGGTAAATGTAAGGTAAATGTTAGACCGCCAAGAAAAACCTGAATCCTTTTGGTTTTCTCAGGTTTCATGAGAGGAGAGCCTTGGTGTGTAACACAATAAAAAATGTGCAGCAGAATTGTAGCAATTGTAGAACTAGTGATGTTAGAAGTAGTAGGGGCATAGAATATAGCAGAAGGACAATTATTGTATGTTTTGATTATTAAAGAACTGGTAGAGAACAAATGGTTTCACAAACAAAATTGATGCCACCCATTACTTGTATTAATGAAACCTCATGATAAATTAGCACCAAATAAATTTCAGTTTCCAGACTAGGAATATAGAGCACTGTGTAGTAACGTACAGTATACCAGGGCAGCAAGGTGGCCTGGTTACAGCAAAGGTTTTCAAACTATCTCATGTCAAGGAATCAAGGATGTCCAAAACAGATAAAAAATAGACAGTGGAACCTCATTTTAAAGGATTTTGTGGGTTCTGTTTGACCTCTGACCTTCTTGGTAGGATGAGGACTGTTATGGATGTATTCAATTTTAAGGCTGAGTAGATGTAACAGGCATTTTACACCACTAGAGGGTAGTACTGCTCCATCCACACCAAGGTCACAGCTATTGTGGAAACTGCCAATGGAAGAATTAAGATTCTGTCTGGAGTTCAGTTCTGAGATATCGAGCATCAAAATTTGAACAGTCCAGCTGCTAAAACTCATGAAGTAAAATCCATATTCATAGTTCAACCTCGCCTGCACCCCCTATTGTAATGTGGGTGCAAAATATCAAAAACCAGGGAAAGTTAGAAATTGGATTTTTTAAAGAGAGCTCAAACAGAGATATTGTCATGGTTCTGTTTTTTGGACTTTGGGTGTTTTGGACTCTTGTGTTTCTTGTATTTTGGTTTTCTGTGCCTGATCTGCTTCGTCCCTCCTGTGTTCCCCTGCACACCTGCTCTGCATCATCTCCTGTGTCACACCCTCGTTGTCTCCCTTGTTAACCAATCCTGTTGTTTCCCTCCTGTTTCCAGTGCCTCCCCACTCCAGGTGTGTCTCGTTCTTGTAATTAGTTACCTCTGAACGCCCTTTGTTCTCTGTCAGTTTGTCCACTGTTGGTCCCCATGGCTACTGCTAGTGTTTGTTTCCTTGTGTTTATCCAAGCTAGTTCAGTTTGCTTTTTTCCTGCTATTTTCCTGTGTCTGAGATGAAACTATTATTTTCTTCAGTACCTGTCCCTGCATTTGGGTTCAACTCCACTCCACCACATGACAGATATAACCTTTTAAATATTTAAGGTCGGTCTGGGTTTAGCTCTATCTCTTTATTTTTGGAAACATTGGTTTTAATGGTAAACTGGAGGAATAAAATGGGAGGAATATGATGGGAAAACGGATTTTTATGGTAAAATGTGAATATTAGTTTTGAAGCACACAAACAATTGACACAATGAAAGTTAATTTAAAGTCAAGTCATTTTTATTTTCTCAAACTTTCAAGCAATTAAAATTTTTATTTTGTGAGCCTAGAAAAACACTACTATATAAAATTACATGGCTCTTTTCATTTTAATTTTATCTTTTGTTAAACAAACATGTTTCATGTATTGTACATTCTGTATCGCTTCAGTTAGATCAACGTGGTGAAATCTTTCTTGGCACTTCAACAGGAGTGGGGCACCAAAGTAACTTTATGAAGGCTATTTCACTGACTATAGACCTCCCTCACCTGCCCATGTAGAGGTAATAATTAACTCATTTTAGATCACCTGGAGTGGAGGAGATAAAAATAAAACATAATAAAAAACTGAACTGACATTAGGTACCTGCTTTGTAAGAATGCCATAATGTCGCTGGCACACCACCTGCAATTATACAACCAATAAGACCATAAAAACTCACCAAAAACATTAATTTACAAGATGGAGCATACATGATTTTTCACAAAATAGGTCACTTTACCAAATAAACATCGTATGGCATAAATAAAGCACAAACCACCACCAAATTATTCAAGTTATAATCAAACCCACAAAACAGACAAGTGCTTGATAATAACACTTTGGAGCTGCGACAACCTCACTTCTGTATCTGATGTGTAACACCAATCAACTGGGCAAAATCAAAACTGTTTGAATATTAGACTCAACCTGACATAATCCTAAAACAAAAAAAATGCACACTTTTTGGTCCTTGTGGTAAACCATACACACGGGCACTAAGGAGTTTCGTACATTTCCCAGTTCAAGTTTAGGTCACAGCACAGTCAACATCTGTTGTCTGTCTCTTTTCCTCTGGCAGCACTGAGCTGACACACTGACACAGAGTACAAGACATTTTTTTTCACCCTTCAACATTCCCAAACTAAAAGCAGCAGAGGATAATGATGAAAACAGTCATGGATTACTGATATGCTTTCTTTAATTCCAGCTCCTTTTTAGTCTCTGGCTGTGGAAAATCAAAATCCAAACTGCAGTCGATCAGCAATGGTTGTAGTTCAATTTTCATTCAAAATTTGTCGTATTAACCATTGATTTTGTGATGTGACATGTTTTTCTATCCTTGTCTTGGAAAAGAAGAACACATTAGAGATAAGTTTTGAAATCTTTGTGCTGTCCTCGATGATTTTAATTGATGCATGATTGTTGGCTGTGCATTACTTTTCATTACAGGTACATTACAGATCAAGCAAACCTATTTGCAGAACTGTTTCAAATTTATTGCAGGAACGTAACGTACTCTGCAACATCATGTTCTCCGTCACTCCTCCCATCAACAGCATTTTGTGGGAACCATCCTTGGCATTTCCACAGTGTTCGCCATCTGCTCACATACTGTATGTGACCAGGACTCACAGTCAGATGTTTACATCCATTATCCACATCTGTTTACAATTAACACACACAGTTTATTTCAGTGTATACCAAGCAGCAGTCCAATCCAGCATCAGCCTCATGACTCATGGCGCCGTAAACACAAACAACCTGTCCATCATCAAGTCTCATCAAACCACCAGGTGGCGATGTGCATTCACCCAGGTCGCCTGTCTCGTCCGCTTCACTCATACATGGACTGAGCCAGGCCTGTCTGCTTGAAAGTCTCAGCCACCTGTCGGGAGTGCTGGATCTTGGCCGACAGCGCCTCCAGAACGTCGTTCTGGTCCACAGCTGTGGCCGTCCTGTAGATGAACGTCCCGAGGGACTCCAGACCCCGCATGCCCAGATTCACCCCACAACCTGGAGGGGAGGAGAGGAGAGGAGAGGTGGAGGGTGTGGGCGGAAAATCATAAATCACAGACACTATACATCAAACAAATTCTATCTCAGAAAGGCATGAAACAGTTATGATAAAGTGCTTCTGTAGACCATTTTTGCAGACAAATACTGATCCGTAGCCTTGAAGTCAGCGTAATGCCCTCAATTTAAAAAACATAGCAGGGTACATAAATAAACATTGGGCGGCGTGGAGACAAGCCCAGATAAGCGTCGGCTGAAAGGCCATTGAGTGCAATGAGTCACACGCCCATACACACAAACACACATCACACACACGTACACATACAAAATAATTTATTCTCCCCTTGCATCTCTCTCTTTCCCTTACTCCCTGTCTCAGTCTACGTCATCCTTTGAAATGGCTTCGAGTCCTTTAAATAGGGACCTTTGATGTCCAAGAAACATCTTTTGTCTGTGAGCAGCTTCAAGGATAGAGAGGATGGAGCAGATATTGGAAATCAGTCTGTATTCTCTCCTTTAAAAATCATCCCTGTTCTCAGTATTACCATAGAAACATTTACCTGGCTGTTAAAAATATCACTTCACAAATGAACCTTTTTTAGTCTCATCTGAGGACATTTTAGCAGTCACCCATGATTAAAAAAATATATAACTGTCAATAACCTTCTTAAAAATCGACTTTCTTAAAAATCACTTTCTTAGGAAAACAGCTGCTTCTAGAGAAGGTGAACGGGAAAATTTGCTAAAAAAAAATGTCTGAAAAGTGCTGATGGGATTCTGACTATTAATATTCCTTTATTTTGCTCCTGTTAATGAGATGGGTGCAAGCAAGACATGAAAATCAATTCTCTAAATTACATATAGAAACTTAATAATGAAACATTTTTATGTGGCTGCCTGGTTATTTGTTGTCCATGTTGTATGAATGTGTGTAACTCTGTATACCTGTGTCAAAGTTGAGAACGCGCGCCGCCTCGCCCTCCACCGTCACCGCCACATTGTCGCCCTCGATGTAAGCAGCACTGATGCGTCTGTGTGACAGCTGGATCTCAAAGAGCCGCCGGCTGCACTGCATGTGGTGGAGCGTCAGGTCGTTCAGACGGGGCTCGATGTCCGTCTTGTAGGCGTTGAAGGACTGGTGGAAGATGTTCTTCATGATCTGGGCAGAAAGAGAGACGGTTACAGAGACAAGGCTGCTGGAGGTGTGTTTAATAAATAAGGCTGGATATTAAAAAAGGCCTTGATAGTGTGAGGAGTCACTATAGTCGTCACCTCACAGTATATTGATGTGACTCTTTATTTTAGAGAAAAGGAAAGTGCATTTAGAACTGATGATCTGGCACAACTTAATCCAAAAAGCAAAGTTCTGGGTAGTAATGGATTACATGTAATCAGGATTATGTAATCAGATTATAATAATAAGTAACTATAATCAGACCAGATTACATCTGAAAAATATGTGTAATTAGATTATATTTGCATTGTCAAGGATTACTGGATATATTTCGATTATATCTTTAAAATGTGGCAATTTTAAAATAATGAAACTTTTTTAATGAAAACCAATGCTGTTAACCCATGAAAAGTGTATCTGACATATAGGGTTTGTTAGAAAAGCACTCAACTTTGTGATGGAGAAAAAAAAACAGTGTTGAGTCAAGATGGAAGTTTCAAGCAGCAGCTGTCCACACAGGACACCTGAACTGTGTGTCTGATTTTGAAGTAATCCAAAAGTATTCAGGTTAGATGTATTTTGTAATCCAATGGATTATGTAACTAATTACAAAAATTGCCATATAATTTGTATTCTGTAACTGAATACATTTGAAAGTGATCTGTCCCAACCCTGGTCAGGAAAACAAGAAGATTCCAGCCACACTTGTAGAAAATTGAGGAAGAAGAAATGTATTTATTAAAACCAATGCATCTCAACACAGAGTAACCCTGATGAAGGCTGCATTTTAATAAATATGTTTCATTTTCCTCTTCTTTGTACAAGTGTGCCAGAATCCTTCTGTGTTTCACTAAAGGGAAAGTTCACTATTTCTGATGGTTAAACGGTCCAAACATCCAGGTCAAGACAAAGTCACACACCTGAACAAATGCTTTGGTGTTATCTTTTCATAAACTAACCACTGTAAAACACAGTAAACAAACCAAACTTGTGGGATGTGAGCAAAAATAGTGTCTCACCTTTGAATTTATAATCCCAAACATACTTGCACTCCATGGTGTGCTATAGGGTGAAAGGACACACCACATTAACTGCACCTTACACCATCCCTGCCTACGGGGCTTTTCTCTTTTCACTGCAGAAACTCCCAATTTTTATTCAGTGCTACAACCGCTCAGAAGAAACGGCGGCGATAGCTTTGAATCATACTGCCTATTTTCCCCTCAAGCCAGAATTGATCCAGTTTCCCATTAGTGACATAAACCAGAGCTCTGGGATCAAACAGCGCTTAGTGCTATCACGGGAGCTAGCGAGGGAGGAGAGCGGCGGGAAGGACGGTTTTGAAGGGGATGGTAAGGCTAACCGGGTCACATCCTGGGAGGTAAATTCAATCACTACAGGAAACAGCCGGGGAGGAGGAGGGACAGTAAACGCCAGCCGCACTGCCCTGGAAGAGAACGTGATATGAATAACACACCAGGAGGCTGGTGGCAATAAAATACACAGGGACACTACGTGTGTGTGTGTGTCTGGTGTTCACCTGGAAACTGTCCTCGACCCGTCAATCTAGTATTTCTGCAAAATCTTAGTCTCAACGGTGTCACTGCACATCTCCAACTGTCTCTCTCTTTTTAGTTTTTCTCTCTCTGCACACACAACAACAAAGCATCTCATATCTGGTGAGCTATGCAGGATGGGAGCAGCTGAAAATATCATCTGTCTGCATGTCCGATGTCTCCAATTCGGCGGACCAGCAGGGATGTGATGATTGTTTGTGGGTGTGTCTGCATGTCCGTTTGAATAAATGCCAGAGATGCCGGTTGCTTGACTGTGTATCACCTCATTCCACACTTAACACATTTATTTCCTTGTCTTTTCTTTATTTACAAAAAATCTCTGTCTTAACAAGTCATTACCCTCACATTCACTGTTAAACTTTTGGGATGAGATAATCCCTCTTGTTTCCATTGCTAATTGCTAATTGCTAATTTTTTATTCCAACACTTTTTTAGAATCAAGTGTCATTTTCTTAATACTAGTGGGCTGATCTCCCTTATTCTGCCTTGTTTCAACATATTTATACTTTTTCCCAGAAAGATTCCTGAAACAAGTGAAACTGCATTGGAAAGTGGGATTATCTCATCCCATTGGCAGATTTTTTTCTCCTCTTTAATAATAACACTAATAAAAACAGTACAAAACAAAACAAAGGTTAAAAAAAAGATTTTAAGGCTGAATATGAGACTGAATAACTTATTAAGACTGAGATTTTTTGCAGTGCAGGTTATATTAGAAATGCAGCCGATGTGATATTTAATGAATGTTTTGGGGGCATTTTTTATAAGTGAGCGCTCTGAGAATCTGTTGCACATCCATCCATTACATATTCAGCCTTTCTGGGCCTCG
>OMLF01013971.1:33048-48467 GCA_900302615.1 Holocentrus rufus | reverse complement strand
TTTTTTACCACCCCACCGATCACACTCATTCACTCACTCACTGACTAACTAATGAAAAACTGATAGCCTGAAGGCCTGCAGCCACTAAACAGCTTGCCCCTTCCTCCTCGTTTCCCTCTTTTCATCTTTTCATCCCCTGACATAAATGCATCTCCAGTTCTTCCCAGGTTCAGAGGTCCGACTTGCGGGCTAGTTTTGCTGTTTGATTCGGGTCAGGGTTGTCGCACATGGAAAGAGCGACAGACAAAGCAACGGGGGATATAATTAAAGGGAAATCGAGGGAGGATGGCCGTGAGTGGTTGAAAGGGGGAAGTGGCTTATTAGCCTGACAGAAGGTGATTTTAACTTGATTAAAATCTGGAGAGAGAGAAAAAAGCAAGAGATGAAGGAGAGTGATTTAATTATGTGATAGGAACATTTAGTGACTGAAAAAATGGACATAGTCTACATACTGATATAAGGGCAGTGTTCTTTGTTGCATGACAAAGAAAGCTACCCGCTGGTAAACACAGCTGTGAGCGGTCTCTGTCCAAAACGCTGTCCCGCTCCTGATATCCTCGCCATATCAGAGATCAGGACACACAGCGTGCTCCCTGGCGTAGCTGCAGGCCTGTATCAAAGGCAGATCCATGACAAGCACTCCTGTGTGTTGTTGCCTGTTCACCGAGGCACATTTCAAAGAAGCTGATGGTGCGTCAACGCTGGCGATGAGCCTGGGTTTGTCTGCGCTGAGGTTTAGCCTCGCTGACCCCTGGTCAAATTCCCCCGTGGCACAAGCAGCCGTCTTCTGACACCTGGGAACTTTAAGGAACTTCATGTTCAAGAACAGTTTTTGTAGTGTAATTATTCTAAAGGAGATGTTCAAAATGTACTTTTGTTCAATGACTTCTGGCCAAATCCCTCTGGCAGGTATTTATTCACCCATTATGTTTGACCAAAGGTTAAGGATTTTAATCCTTCCTTCCTTGAAATATGGATCAGTGTCCCTCTGGATTTTCACTATCTATTGTTTTCTTTGTTTTGGTTCAGTGGAGACACATTGAAATGATAAAGCATCGTCAAATTCACGACATTTCAATAGCTTGATATGGTAGCTAGGATGTGGTTGAATGCTAAAGTTAGCTGCAGTTGATACTGGTTAAATGTTGAGCAAATGTGCTGTTTTACGCTGAAATATGTAAAAATAAGGCCCTGTGTGTCCACCAGATTTCCCATTGTAGGAAGTGCAACATGGAGCAGAGCAGCATTACATTGTCCTTTTGTTCAGAGATCGTTTGCTTTTGTTTATAGAGTTAAGATGGTAAAGAGGTGAGGAGCTAAAGTCATTTACATGTAGAGACTCAGACCTGTGACAGTGACTAGAATATTGTCAATAATATTGACATTGTTTATATATTCAGTACATTTGACTCATCTTGCAGAAATGTATAGCTTAAAAATTCTTTATCTATGACTAGTGCTCTTATTGCTGAGCTGACCTGTTTCTCGTCAAACACATTTCATTGTACTGTTGACCTGTGTTAACCTACATATAACAAATAAAACTGAAACTGAAACTGAACTGATCTTGCCTCTATGGCAAGTTTCAAATTTCAAAATGATTAAATGGGTGAAAAGTGCAGAATGAAAACTCATATCATTACTCGTTTAAAATTTGTTTTTTATCTGTTTTTTGGAATGTAAAAATGTAAGGTTCCTTATTTCAAAAGCTCTATGAATGCAGATGCAGACTTATTATTCGAAGTTCATAATCTAAGTTTAAGTTTGAGCAGCATATTGTATCTCATTGCCAGTTATGGCTGGACACTGGCCCACATGCACCACTAGAGGGAACATATGGCTCAGTATTTTCCTCTGAAGCTAGACGTCCTCTATGAGAAGCTTCAGAGGCATCTAGTGGCATCGGATGAGCACAGCCAACAGCACAGATTTCCATTATTCCTTAGAGAAGTGAAAAGAGCAGAGTTGCGGCAGTCTTTAGGAGAATTCTTTGATGTTTGATGTGCTCAGGAGTGAATTTTTTGTGCTTCTTTTACCAGGAGCAGTTTCAAGAACAGAAACAACCAAAATCGTACAAATATTTATTTGCAACATCAAAAGGTATACAATGAAGAATAAAGTGCTTTGTACTTTTGTTCTCTTCAAGCTTATTCCAATTAGGACAATAGTTTGTTCAGTGCAATTTTTTTGTATCCTCAAGCAGGGGTATGAAAATCACCAAAGGTTTACAAAGCAGGAAGACTTAGCAGCAAAGAACAGATATTAAAATACTGAATCATATTACAACTTAATCTGTTACACAAAATGGCATTTACATCTGTTATTACCCTGTAGTTAAGCTGGCTGACCTGTGCTTATGTTGATGTGTTTAGTGCCAGCTATTTCATTTAAAGTCAAACATGACAGAATTATGGAAAGTGCGTGTGTCTGTTATATGTCTGTCAATTCAGAACCTTTTTAGTATGCTTAATAAAGTTGTGGATGTTTTGCGAATTGCGGGTTTTACACTGAAAAATTAGATAAAGTAAATTTAAAAAGCTATCAGTATCAAATGCTAAATGCTGAGATGCACAGGTACACCCTACAGCCACTTATTCTATCTCTCTCTTTCACACAAACACACATGAATACACACACGATCAAGCGCCAAACTCAGCGAAAATCACAAAATCAAAAAAAAAAAAAAAGAATAAAACAAAATATAATCACAAGTAATTCAAGATGGAGAGTTCCAGTATTGTTATGGGAACAGGTGCAGTTAACCGCTTGCATGGCCCGTACATGAAACGAGCAAACGAACAAAACTGCAGCAGATTTAAAGGAGACAGGGAAAAATCCACACATAGTCCCAATCATTGCCCTCAATATTTTGTCAAACAATACTTGGACTTTTGTTTCATTCTGCTAGAAGGGCCAGATGGGTGGGGTCTGCTATCCAGGACAATGCACTGAGTACTGGAAAGTTTATCATCATCAAGTATTTCAAGTGTAATTTAGTGTATGGTCCCTGTGACCGACCCTTTTCCTTCTACTTGACTTGTACCATCTGGACCTCCTTGATGCAGGTCTTTTGCCCTCCCACTAGACAAGATATCTTTTAATCTCATCTATTATACAATCAGCGTAACACTATTAGTTCACTGCAATCCACATGACATACATTTATTCACAACCTATAATTCAGGCAGGCTTTATCCTCAATATCACAATCAGATGACCTATTGCACATTTCCGGAGATTGTATTCATTGACATGGCATCGTGCTACAGTCATTGTGCCCTCATCCCTTTGTTTCCCATTGTGCTTTACATTGGCTTATATCTTTCTATCATCAGTCAAAGACAATGAGTTCACTTTGGCTACATGCTCTCTCAGAAAACAGAGATGCTCTGTATTACACTTTCCAACTTCAAACCTTTGGCGAACAACAGCGCTAACATGAATCGAAGCCACTTGTCAGTGTTGTTTCTGTTATCACTGGTTTGAGACCTCCACAAGAAACAAACAAACCAACAAAAATATTTTTAAGTGATCATAAAGTGAAATTAAAACTTCAACCTCATTTAAGATTGATCATGCAAAACATTGTATTGCAATATTTCAATAGCTTTAGTATCTCATATTCTAAAAAATATGAGTTACTAAATGAAACATTAATGTTCAGATGTGTTTCCAAAATATTCAAAACCAAGAAGAAAAAAAACATTTTGTTTGGGTTCAGACATCCTGCATTGCAGTGAATCAAGACATCTGTTGTCGTTGTTGTTGTTGTTGTTGTTGTTGTTGTTGTTGTTTTTAAAGAAAACCTTATTCAGAAAAATCCTAAGCTACACTTAATGATTGCACTTAGAATGATGTTGTTGGTATACTGCAAAGAAAAATCAAATATAGTTATTTACTAATGCATACTAAAATACCCAGATAACGCAGAGTTTTTAAATTTTAGAGGGAAAGTGTTGACAAAACAGCCAGACCCACCAAACAACAGTGCAAATAGCAGACTTTGCAACAAACTATTGTAGGCATGACGACCAATAAAATCAATCAATACATTGTCCACACTTTGATATACAGTGCATCTTAAAATTAAGCATTGTGGTCTCAACTTAACTCTTCTTCAAAAAGGAAGAAAATTCCACCAAAACATATATTGCTTTCATAAAATCTTTCACTTACGTTCACAGAGGAAAAGAAAACTAAAATTCTTAAACTAAATTAACTTGTAACAACTTTCAAAATCTAAATACATTAATTGTGCCTAAAATATGACTCAAGTTTTTGGACTTTTTTCTTGTAATTTCTGTTGTGCTTTCCTTTGGTTGTCAAATCATGTCGTAGAGTCTTAGTCTAAAGGGTGCAGAAAGTCTTTTTCGAAGATCCTTTGTGATCTTAGAGAGTCAGTCAGTCAAGTTCTTTATTGCTCTTCAGTAAAGGTGATGAGATGTTTTTCCCAAAAGATTTCAGCATTTAGAAAAAAATCTCTTCATTTTCTTAACTATTATTCTTCAAGAGGTGAGCAAACATCATACAGACTTTAATTCAAATGTAAAACAGTACTGGCAAGGCAAGAGGGGTTTAAATTTCTGTACAACTAACCCAGAGCCGAACATGCAAATATAAGGGTGCAATCCTCCATCAAGACCTGATCACTTCAAGTCTGTACCCTCCTTACATCTCTTGCTCATTCTTATATGTCGTTGGATCAAGAGGGATGTCAGTCTGTAGCATGTCCAACTCCATCTGGTTATTGTCCATGTCCAGAACGCACAAAACATTTTGACTGCCAGATGTCAGGGTTGCAGTGTCCTGGAACACATTTTGGAAGTCTACAGAAACCGAAGTCCTCCTCTCATCCCCCCTCTCTTTCTCCCCAATCTGATTGGTGTCAAAGATGTCATCATCATCGTCCCCACAACTCAGTGCTACCTCATTCTCATAACAAAAGGCTCCCAGCGATCGATCTGGTACGTTTCTGGACACAGAGACATGAGAGTTCGCAGAGGATGGTCGACTGGCGGCCTCGTCGAGCTCTTTGGCGCTGAGGTGGGGCGTCGACGCCACCTCGTACGTCATGTGAAAGCGATTGTAGTCCACCTTGTAGCGGTCCCGGTCCTCATAAATCACAGGCTCAAACCTGTGGCCCCAAAAGATCTCCCTGGCAAGGTAGGAGCTGCGGAACTGGGTGGTCATGGCTGTGGCCTCCACCATCCCCTCCAGGATCACCACAATCTCAAAGTCGTCTGACTCCAGATCAGCCCGGCTTAATGTATACAAGGGGCTATCTTTATCTATCTCATGAACTATGACCAGTGGGGAGACTAGAAACAGCCTGTCTGTGCCCTCATCGTAGCCCACATTGAGGTCCATCTGCTCCAAGGGGATGAACTCCCCCTCGGCTGTAACGTATGGCCGTATGAGCTGGGCACGGACATGAGCCTCCACGATGTGGCTCTTCCGCAGGTTGCCCACCCTCCACATGAGGCACAATTTGCCATCACGCAGGGAGATGACAGCATTTTTAGAGAACATAAGGGTCTGGTTCCTCTTCTTTGGCCGTGCCATCTTGGCCATGATGGTGCCAATCATGAAAGAGTCGATGATGCAGCCCACGATGGATTGGACCACCACCGTCAGTATGGCAATTGGGCACTCCTCTGTGACACAGCGCCAGCCATAGCCGATGGTGGTCTGGGTCTCCATGGAGAACAAGAGTGCCCCAACAAATCCCTGGACATGAAGTATGCATGGCATTCTCTGTGTATGGCCCCCTGCGCCTACAGCTGCTGCACTGTATCCAGTGTTCATTCCGTGCTGCCCTGCTACTGTCAGCCCTTCGCCTTTCACCGGAGGTTGCTCATCAAAGTCCCCATGGGCCAGGGCGACTGTGTAAAAGATGATGCCAAAGAAAAGCCAGGAGATCATGAAGCTGCAGCAAAAGATAAGAAGCAGGTATCTCCAGCGGATGTCCACGCAGGTGGTGAAGATGTCGGCTAGGTAGCGTTGCCTCTTTTCTTCCAAGTTGGTGAATACAACGTTACATTGTCCATTTTTCTTTACGAAGCGGCTCCGCAGTTGCCCGGAGCCCCTTGTCAGGATCTTCCCGTTGAAGCTGTTCATAGCTCCTTGTCCCCTCGTCCTGGACACAGCAGTGGAGGTGGTTCCGGGCCTCCTACTACTGTCTTCTGTTTCTGCGTCGCAAGGCGAATGCAATTGGAAGCTGGGGGAACCACGACCGTTACGGAGTCCTAGACTTGAGATCTTGTGGCGTTCCTCTTCTGGTAAAATGTCTGACACAATACTATATCTGCCAGAACAAAAGACATTGGAGAAATTAGGTTTTAAATTAGAGGGACATGAAGTACATATGAACAAGAGGTTGATCAGCTTGGCGTAAATAGCCCAAAGTATTTCATTAGTCTGGGTATGTTTTAGTGTCACATGACACTTTTCAACCCTCTCATGACTAAGCTTTTTAAGGAAATACTAAATTCTTGTAATCTTTGACATGACAATATCATATTTTCAGTACAAAAATATTTGTATCAGCCTTTAAAGTTCTATAACAAACCCTGGTGTGTATAGTATGGGAAAGAGTAAGACATATTTAGAACCAGGTGAAAACAGGAAGAAGGTTTATTATAGCATCTATAATCTTATTGCACCATCTGTACTTTCCAGTGTAACATTTAAAGGTGAGTGTGTATAGCTATCTATGGGAGAGGGAGATAGGAAGATAATGCATGACTCATTACAGGGCATACAGGATGTGGCGAGCGTCAGCTAAAACAATAATAAACCACAGAGTTTGAAGGAGAAATCCTAAGTAAGCATGATTGGTAAAAGTATGATGATAACTCTAAATCATTATCAATACATGTGTATTGATCAAACCCTCGATTACCTGGGTGTATTGATCACATTAAACTGTTTCTCTCCTTTATATAGGGGATTACAGCTGGGAAGGTGAATTTAGTTTAGCCGCGTGAGAAGGATTGCTGTCATCATGGATTATGGGATTATATCTGAGTCAGTGTCAGTCAGACAACCCATTTTGAGTGGGACAGAGTGATCAGTTAACACTCTGGGAAATCATAGAACTGAATGCATCACTGTCTGTCAGTCTTTCATTACCTCACTCATTACTTGCATTCAGGCATTTAAATGTGTGCGTGTACACATTTTAGGCCTATGATATGCCATTCTGTTGTTTTTTTTTTTTTTCCTTGTTCTCATGGTGGATGTAAAGATGGAGGGTGTCGATTTCATTTATTGTTTCATAATAGGAGCATTGTGAAGCTCTTTGAGACTGTAGCTATGATTAAGGGTTGTACAAATAACTCAACTTGACTCATCAATGTATCAAGAGTGTGCAATAAAATTTACCATAGATGTAGCTGGGATGGGAAGCGGACCAGGGCTAAATTCTTTTCATGATTATAAATGGGCACTTTGGCACTCTCATTTTTCACTTTGCTGTTGTTAACGCCTAAATGAGATGTTACAGCATATTTAATGATTTAAAAAAAAAAGATTTTAGGGACATTGGGGAAGATGGAGAGTCTATGTGTTTGGATCCTGAATTTCAGGGGTATTTTCAGGCTTCCCATGAAAGACATTCAAAATCGCACTGGGACCATGTAACTAGATGCATGTGAAAAAAAGAGAAAAAGACAGAAAGTTGCTTACGGATTATGTGGCTCACCTATTGGACCTATTTGTTCCCATGGCACCTGTCATGGCCAGTTTGGGGCTGGGGTGGCAGGCCAGACTCTGCTTGTTGCGAGTCGCCTACTCCCAGAGATTAGGTATCGCCATGGAAGTGATGATTGGCTGCAGAGAAAACCACTGGAGAGAGAGAGAGAGAGAGGGAGAGAGACATTAGAGTCAGCCAATATCAAGTCATATAAGATCATTAGATCACATGACAGCAAATATAACACCAGCTCCTAAATTCTGGACTTAATCCTAGAACAAAGAAATAAAGCCATTCCAACAGGGAAATTATACTCATCTTAAAGATACTTCAACTTTACATAGAACATTCATTTATCTCTTTTACAACTAATTTTGCATTGTCTTTTCATAGTTTATCCATTCACATTTTTGAACAATTTGATGTGGTTTTGTGAAATACTTTGATAGTCTGTGGCCTTACACTTGAGATCAAGCAGAGTTGTATTGGTGGCTAAAGGATTATGTGCTGTGTTTCCTAGGTGTTGTTGTAGCTTCATTTTGTGGCAAAACAGCAGAGGTATAAAAGCTTTACGGAGCATCACACTGAACATTGAAGGGCTGAAATTATCATGATGCAACTTGTGTGTGTTACATTTGCATGCTCACACACCTCATAATTTCTCTTGTGAGACATAAATGCTGCATGCTTATCATTTTAGGTTAATGAAACAAGGTTTTATCAGTGCTTTGATTATATTGTCAGGCAGTATGTTTGTA
Organism: Holocentrus rufus; assembly: GCA_900302615.1. Taxonomy (NCBI): domain Eukaryota; kingdom Metazoa; phylum Chordata; class Actinopteri; order Holocentriformes; family Holocentridae; genus Holocentrus; species Holocentrus rufus. The sequence continues at coordinate 40,016 of OMLF01013971.1, read as the reverse complement.
CACCTTTGTTCAATCAACTCTCTAATCCAAAGAACACACACCCTACACTCCACACACCCACGCCTCCACACACACCATTCTGTAAACAATATGCTCTATCCACATGTACATTGCACTGTTAAGATTTGTTTAGCTAGGAAATGCTAATGATGACAGTTTAGCTGAGTTTCTACCCTTCTAAGGTTCCTTCAACCTTACTTGCAAAAGTATGGAAGAAAAAGCTGCTTTCTTCTGCGGTTCTAAGATGAGCAGCTCTATACTTCTGCAGTTTTGGGTTGTATGCCTGCTCCACTTTGACAGTAGTTGTTGAGGAAGGGGAGAGTTTTACTCAGTCATTTTCCTGTCCAGGTTTTCCCAGCTGCTTCAGAGGCTGAAACTGACAGGCTTGTCTTTAGCCTGATTCTATAATATTTTACTGCCCCACCACAGCAGTTGAGGGGAAAATTACAGGTCCAGTTAGACAAATTAAATGTAGCAACTACCCTCAGCATCTCTACATTATCCTCAGACGAGGCCTTTCTAGATCACTGAAGGCTTGTTATCACCTCCACCAAGGACCTTATTTTCTTTTCCATTATCCATTTGGTTTGTCTGCCTCTGAGTCAGCAGAATATTTCACAAACTTAAGAATGGATTTCCATTATACAGTATCTGTGTGCCAAAAAGGCATTGGGCCAAGAAGCAATTGAATAGATTTTGGTGGTGATCTACATATTGGATTTTCACAGTTTCAAGATTATTGCTTTTACAGCCATAACCATAACATAAACAGAGAAAAAGACTTCATTATACTACATGTTATAGGTCTGTTTGTGGGTCAAGAAATCAAGTTGGAGAATTATTCAATGTTGGTAGAGGTTTGCACTTTCTAAATGCTTTATACTTTTCCACCTGCTAATTCTGAATGACCACATCCTTGTTTTCAGGGTTTTTTTGGCACCTTTTATATAACACAGATCTTATTCCTAATTGTAATCAAACCTATTAAGCCCATGAAATCAGTATCAATTATTTGAATATCTTATTATGACAGCTTTAATTTTTACAGTGCATTTTTGAATGAATCAATAATTGAATGAATCAGATAATTTACCTGTTACAACTTGCCTCTATCAATAGATTAAGAGCCAATGTCTTAATTTTTACATTCATACAGAATAATAATCCCAGATTTGAGCTAAATGTTTGACTTCCAGAGCAGCTCATATTTACATAAACTAATATCTGTTGTTTTAAATGAACCGCATCTTACTTCAGCTTAGACATCAGTTGAAGCTCTTCCTCGTCTTGCTTGTATTTTCATGGAAAACATAGTACATCAAAAGCAGATCCGGCTTAAGTGGTATCTGAATAATTACTACCATTTGTTTTTATCTGCTTGGAATACCAAACTGGTACAATTTACCACATCTTGAAATTTCAGGTAGTGTTAGTTAAGTTGCCATGGTACAATCAGCTGACTTCAATACTTCAATAAGTTTTGGTCTATATGGGAAACTCACCCATCAAGCACTTTAGCAGACTATTAAAACAGAGACAAAATACCTATTTTCAAATAGTGTGGTAATGGTAAATCTGATCACAACTGACCACAGCAAATCTTTCTTCACTGAGACAGTAAGAGCTAAAGTACAAAACAACAAACTCCTTAACAAACACCTCTCATGAATACAGCTCACATATATATTTTTTCTTTTTTACTACATAAACTCCAGAAATAAAAAGAAAATCCACTCACATAATCCTTGAATCATAATACCTGTAATACAAATCAGCTAGTTGACCCAGCTGAGGCTTATGGACCTGTGTGTTTACATCCAGAGGTTTTCTGTACATTTATAGATGCATAGTCTGTGACTTTTGCTTGGCTGCAGCAGGTTTTTTAATGGATGCACTGCCAGAAGTAACTGTCAGCCAAGTTTAACAGGCCTCCCAAGAATAATTTTGGCATTTAGTTGTCTGTGAGATGGTTTAAATTTAGCTCTACTTCTCCTGTTCTTAAAAACATGTTCCGTGCAGCCCACTTCATTGTCACTAAATGTGTCTTTGCCAGAGAACAAAGACAGATTTTGTTTATTTTTTACTCCTCTCTGATGTAACTTACTTGCATCACACAGTGGCAGCAATGCACACACTAGGAAAGTGAGGTTGAAATGTAGGAGCCTATAAAATTATTCTATCCAAACTAATTCCATTTAATAAAGAAGAGGGGATCTATATATCTTGGGAAATTAGTGTTGCTCTACACTGACATTCACTCTCTTTGTCTCTCTGTCTCTCACCCTAAACTGAACAGGCATTTCAAGGAAAAATGACAGAGCTTTTGTCTCAAACACCCTTGCAGCTTTTTGCATAATCCCGTTACTGACATCTGAGCATAATAATGTTTTTATAGCCTGTTCAACCAGGCATTGAGACAATTTGGAATGTGCTATTTTCGTTTCCAAAAATGTATTCAGTGACTGCATGAAAGCTATTCTTATGCATGAAGCATGCATCTATGTGTGTATGTACTCTATATGTATGCATGTACAGTATATTATTGCTATTTTTAGTTTAGTTTTGTTCATTTTCTGTTTCTGTTTTTGTCTGTCCTGACAGGTTTGGTCTCAAACCAACAATAAATGCTGCAAAAACAACTTCTCCCACCTCGAAGAATATCTATAAAAGGGAGATGCAACCAGCCAGCAGTCCATTACCGACGGTGTTTGCTTTTTGGTGCAAAAGGTCTCTAACCTCCAATAAACAAGAGAGCAAGAGAGACAGAGTGCAGGTACAGTTTTTTTTTGCTGCAAAAATGAGACATACACAATGCAAACCAGTTTGTGGCCGCCAGGTAATACTGGGAACTTTCACTCAGGCTAGTTTCCATAGGAACCCATCTCCTGTGGCATTTGGGGACAGAGTGAAGTGGAGAGAGTCACCAGAGACGTGGTGTAGGGGAACCAATATACAGTAAGTGCTCTTATAACATGAGTCAGCGAGAGGGAGAGAAAGAAAGAGAGAGGGTTGAGGAGAGAAGGAGGTAAAAGGGCAGCAGAGCAGCATCTACGTTTCTTTTTAAATAGATTGAAACTGAGGTGCAACTTGGTGCAAAATTTAGTTTGAGTGTCTGCAGAGTGAGAATATAAAGTGGGAGAGAGAAATACACAAAGAGGTCATTTGCATAAACAGACATCTCTAATTGTATTCATTTCTATTAGAACAGAAGACACAAGAGACTTGCAGTTGATGATGATTGTAACTTTATTGGATATGAATAATATCATCAAATGCAAGTCTCTCATTTCTTCCTGTCTTTTTTATATTTCTACAAACCATCTTCTGCATAATATCAATTATAAAATCACACCAGCAGGCTAAGACGAGGTGATACTAGCTTTTGTGACAAAATTTTGGAAATTGGATTTAAAAAGTATGTTATGTGAAGCTTTAGATACAACACTCATTTGCTTTTTTTCAGGAATGGCATTTATCTGTTTTTGTAAATACCTTTTATGATTTATTTTATTCTACATAGGTGCCAAATGATTTAGATTCACTACAAAGGACAATACAGTGAGAAGCAGCAGGTTTTGACACCAGAAAAGAATTCAGTTTATCACAGATATCACAGTAATAATCCCTCTGTCCAGGTCTGTGCATGTATGTTTGAGACTTTGGTGTCTCCTGCCCTTGCACCTATATAACACAGTGGTTTCTGATTTGGTGTCTCAGATGTATTTTGTGGAGCCCCACAAAATACATCTCAAACTACAGCTCCCCTTCTCAGTATTCTTTTCATCACATCGATTGTATCAATAAAAATAAATTAATTTTAAATGCCTTGCATTATAGCAATAAAAGAAAACCGGAAAATCTGCCCCAGAAACCAGCTTTAAAACAAACAAAAGCATATTCAATGTGCACATCTAGCTCATACTGTCACTTTAGTAAGCCTCAAACACCTAGTGCACCAATTATATAATGGGGTCTCAACATGAGTCACATTTCGGTCATAAATTAGTCATATCTGGTCATTTATAAATGGAGAAATTTGCAATACATGTGAAAAGGTTAGAAAATGCCAGATGCAAATTTGGGTTCAGCGTTTAAAGGCAGAATAGTCATCCTTTTCATTGTGTAACATGCAGTCTCTCTTTAAGGAGAGAGTACTTTCATACAGCAGTTTGTTTGCTGTCTAAAATAACAGCATCAAACAATGCTAAGTCAGCCTGAACAAATGATTCTTTGTATAAAAATCATTGGGATGAAAGCGCAGTATTGACACTGTTATATAAACCTGATCTGTTACCAGAAGCACATCATTGCTAAGCATTTGTGATGTAATTTACCCAAGTTGAGGACTTGTTGAGTCCCTCTCGCCAGAGTGATTCATGCTACGGGGCTTTGTGTCAAGATAATTGGACAGTTAGACACCTGCATGTTTGAGTTTTCTTTTTTTTTTGCATTAGATTATTTTGTGTAAAAGTTTCATTTTCGTTTCACAATGCATTTTTTCACTGTCTTGAAATCAGCTAAATGAGATTATGATGAAGAGTAATTCTGATAATCTCATCAGTTTCAGAATCATATTATCCCAGTGAAAAGGAGGCTTGAGTCAGACAATTCACTGAGCAGGTTCACTCCACTTCCTCCTCCTGTTTTCCTTTGTGAACTATGAGCTTGTAGTGTGTGAAAAGGAATCAATAAAAAAATCTCTGGTTTCACCTCTGCTTGTCACGAGCCAACCCACAGAGAAGCAACACAATGTCAGCCAGTGCTAAGAATGATCCCCCCGCTGTCATCACATCCCAGACAACCTCCGTCTTGGCTTCTGTTCAGAACTTTTCCCATGTTGTCTTATCTCAGTTTTTGCAACAGTTTCCTAGTGTATGTGATAATCAGTTGAAGGTGTTTGTTTCCTAAAAACTAAGTAAATATGCACAAAGAGCATGCATATCCAAACATCGGTGCTAGACTGAGAATATCAAAATAAGAAAAATGAGAAGTTAAATACGTGACAGCCATTGCAGTTCTGGTGTGCAGACTTTATGATATTTCCTAAAAACTACAAATACATTTCCAGTTTTAATTATACATTGTTGCTGCATTTTCATTACACAGATTGTCTAAGTGCGCATCATCGATTTAGGTGTAACTGTTTTTATTTACATCTCATTTTGGAACAAAACACTTCCAGTGTTTTCCTCCCTCAGGACTTTGAATCCTCTCACTGAACAATCTGGAAGTGTCTCTGCCTGTTTGTTTGCAGGACAGAGAGAGACTGCCCCAGTTAGGGCTAATCATCAGCTGTCCACTAAGTACTCTATTGATCATCTTCAGTTAGTGGGTCAATATCACGGCTATTATTTCATGTCATACTTACCTAATTGTCATAGTGACATTGTTTAATGATAGTTTAAATAATGACATCCATTGCAAGCCCATGTGGGGTGAAATTCCCTGACCAGTTAAAGTATTCATTAATCTGCACAATCAGATCGATGCTGTTGATTGGTCATAAAAAAGCCATTAGACCCTCTGAATGAAGGACAACAGAGTTACATAACCGAGGCAACTTTCCCCTCCAATGTTTCAATGAAACATTTATTTATTTTGACCCTAAGGTGTCTCTATTGATAAAGTGCAATCAACTGTGCTATGAGAGCCAGATCAAGAGAATAATTCAGTGAGTGGATGTAAGTCTTTTTGGCATATCTGCTTTATTTGACAGCAACGGTATAGATGGACAGGAAAGACGGGGAATCGAACCTGCGCCGCCGCAGTGATGATACGTGGGCCTCGCTCTACATGGTCACTGTCACTGAAGCGCCCCAAAGATAATATAGTATAAATAAAAAAGTATAAATAGACATCAGGATGACAGCACTGTATTTAAAACATGAATTTCCCCCTTGTTTGCATGACACAAGGCAGATTCACATTATTCATATCTGCATACCTCCTCCTTCCACATGCTTCCTGAACACAGAGAACCACGAGGCCTTCTCTTTTAGTTTTTTACCACTCTAATCCAGAAGCAGAGAATTTTTATTTATTTATTTATCTATTTTTATTGGTATAAATTCTATGTAGAAATACACCACTGACCTCAAACAATAGTCCAAAAGAAGAAGCCATTGCTGGGTAATTAACATATCCAGTCACATTTGTTTAAACTTTTATCAACAGGTGCCCAAGACTAACTTTGTCTTACAATATAATAGATCATGTCAACAAGCCTTGACTTAATACAAGATTTAAAGTACATGACGGAGGAGTCTGGCTATTCGCATGATCATACACGACACAGCAGTTTCCATGATGCCCCTGCTTTAGTCTGTCTGACGCAATCCTTATTATGTGTCCATATCTGTGGAAGAGTAAACTCTCTGTAAACAAACCTGGAGTTGTTTTTAATGTATAGCAATTGAGCATGACACAAATCAACTGAATTTTATCAACAAGGAATGATTTTTAAACCATCAAATCACAATTCTGTACATCATCTTATATTGAAGTACATATGATAATTGAACAGACATGAAACTCACCCTGCAGGTTAGTTGCTCTGTTATATCTCTTGGCTATACACTGAATTCCACTTGGGCTTTTCTTCACTTTTCAGTATCCCACTCGCATTGTTTGGAGCAAAGGTCCCATATCCTAAATATTCTGTAGTCTGTTTTCTTCCTTGCTTTTATTTTCAGCTCCTTTTCACTTTTGTTCTCATAGTTTCTTCTTCATGACATGTTCGTGGTTGTATTCCTCTTGTTTCTCTCTTTTAATCCTTTATTGTCCTCCACTGCTTCTTTCGCTGACTCCTGTGTCCTATAATCCCGTCTATGCGCACTCTCCTATGTGCACTCATACACCCTGGGCTGAAAATGCTGTGTCAATCTCCCCTCGGCAGAGCATGTGGGTTCGGGAGGGAGGGATGGAGAGGAGAGGAGAGGAGAGGAGAGGAGAGGAGAGGAGAGCAGAGG
>OMLF01013971.1:9022-33028 GCA_900302615.1 Holocentrus rufus | reverse complement strand
ATGAAAAAAAAATGAGACAGGAGAGGGAAAGTGGAGCAGAGGAAAGAAAGGAAAAGAGTGAAAAGGAAAGCAAATAAGAGTGAAAAGGGGGGCTGCCACTTTGTCTGTGCACTCTAAGCATGTGTAGGTGTTGAATGATGCCTGGTGTGCCCATATAAGTAAACTGGAACACGTTTGACTCATGATGTTTGGAACAATTTCCAGCCCAATTCGCTTAGAGCAACAACAATAGAGATGATACTGCAACAGGTGGAAGACAAGGGAGATGCAGCTTGGAAGAGAAAGTGGTTTGTTTTGCCATCAGTAGTTTAAATCTGTGCTATGACCATAATGAATGCACCATCACAAGGCTATTGGAATTGCTTTTTAAATGTAATCCTGTTACATTTACTCCCTCACAGTATTGCCAGGGACGGTTTCCAGCCTGTTATCGCTGGCGGTGCAGTGAGAGCCGACTGTCAATGCATGTTAGTCCTTCAACAGAGTCAAAACTCCACATCCCCTCCGCTCTGACAGGGACCTGAAGCCACATATCTGCTCCTCCTTTGCAGAAGGGACTCACGTTAACTCACAAGCGCATAAACTTTTTTGATGAACAGGTGTACTCCTGAATGAAACGTAAATACATTAACAGAACTGCTTGTAGTAGCAGGTATTCACAAATGCTTTACCACACAAAATCTGTAAAGCCACACAGATGTTTGTCCATAAAGAATGAATTGTTAAATGTAGAAAAGGTGACAAAGATCACTGTAGACTTTAGGAGTCATAACTGGTATCACTTTGTAGCTCACTTCACTTCAAGCTCCACAGATTCCCCCATTTATTGTCACTGCAGCTGCACCAGGGTTTTTATGATAAAACCACAAATTAAAATCCTGGTTCTTTCATCTCTAACTTTAGGAGAGAAGCGCTTTCATTTACGGAAACTGCCTGGGCTGTCCTTGATCATACCAGCGTCAGTCTTATTTTAAAGTCTTAATTTGAATGGCTTTCTCCTTTAACGCGAGTGCAGTCGGTTCATTTGCAGCGTGGACGGACTCCGCAACCGTCTCGACATTCTGGGCATAGCTTTGTGTGTTCTCATAGTCCCATTGCCGGCAAATCAAGATTGACGCAACCTTATTATACTCCAAACATCTCAAGAGACATTTTCTAGTTTAATTTAGAATTCCATCATGTAGAATCCAGATGAGTACATGAAATATGAAATGAGCAAAACAGTTTCTATGGAAACTGTGCTCCCCTTTCCCTCTGCCCAAGCTGCCCCTTAGCCCCCCCTCCATCTCTCTCTCTCTCTCGCTCCCCTTCCCTCTCTCTCCTGGTTGTAAATTATAGAGCAGGGGAGACTTCTTTTCAAATCTCTCTCTCTCTCCTTCTGAATAGGAAGGTGGGTGTGCATCTGCCCATATGACAAATTCAGAGAGGAGGAACGAGGGGGCGGATGGAGAGACAGCGCCGTAGGTAGCAGCGAGAGCGAGGTAAACAGAAGACAGAAACTTACAGGAACGGGGGATGGTGGAGGAGAGAGATGGGGGACGTTCTGGGGGAAACAGGTAAACTGAACAAGCATGTACGTTGGAATTAGGCAGGGGCAATGGGATTTCTCATGAAGCAAGGCACACTTTTCTGCAAAAATCAGGACTAACAAGATCTTCAGGTGTCAATCACAAGATAATACTTCAGCCCTGAAGGCAAAGAAACCTGTTGAGCTCTGCTGTTATGAGAATTGGAGGCTGGCATGTCATGAACTGCACAGGCAAACAAAAAAATGCTTAAAAAACCAAAATGAGAGGCGATGACGAAGATTGTGGGGGTAGCAATGGGAAACACTGGTGCTTCATACATTGTATCTTCTTCCTTTGCAAATGTGCACACACACACGCACACAAACTAGGTCAGAGTGAGATGGACAAAAAACATTTAAATATGAAAAACTATAATAGGCACAGCAGATTTCCAGTGGTTGGCAAATGAGACGCAGACCAGAGAGATGCAATGCTTATGTTTTTAACGATTATGTTTTTGGCATTTCTGCTTTATTCAACAGTGACAGTGGAGAAAGACAGGAATGATGGGGAAAGAGAGGGGATGACATGCAGCAAAGAGCGCCCCGAGTTTCCCCCACTTTTAAAAGTTCAGCATGGAGAGAAAGACTCTGCCATAAGGTTTATTTTTTCACTTTCACAGAGCTAGGCTAATGACTCCTGTAGACTTTGACTCTTTATGCTAAGCTAACTCGAAACGCCAAACATAGGAAATGAACCGGTGGATGCACAGAGGTGAAAATGGTATCAAACATCTTGTTTCAGTTTGGGTAAGTCGGAAAAAGGATATTTTCTTTAAGACTGTCTTGCAAACACAGTAAAACAGACGTCTACATGCAATTCTATTTTAGGCACAGACAACCATAATAATACACAAAACACTCCCTGCTAGCAGCTTTCAGAGGAAGCCATAAAGAGGGCTAGATTTAGCCCTGTGGAAATGATCATACCTATTAATTAACCTAAACGCCGGTTTTAAAGATAATCACCGCCTTTCACTACCTATAGAGCCACTGTGCTCTGCAGTGTCTGAGGGGAGTCTTCACAGTACGGCTTCACAGCTTCAGTCGATTTGAACAGGGTCAGGCACTAAACAGCTGGATATGATCGCAAGAGACGGGCTGTGTTTCGATGTGAGGGACAAACAGAGAAACAGTCAGTGAGTTCATATAGCATCTGAGGAGATGATCACACAGACAGACTCCCCAGGGCAGACCGAGCTGTGTGTGTATAAATAGCCACTAATCGGGCCTGGGTGTCAGATTAGTTCCCATAACCTTTTGCTAGGCACATACTCATTACAGTACGTATGGGTCAGCGAAGACACCCAGCTCTGTCCAGAGTGTATCCCCTACTGATGCTTGTTCCCACCTGCTTGTCCACCTGCTTGTCTAAAATAAATCGCCCTATGGGGATTAATAAAGCTGCTTTTTCGCATCCATTGTGCACTATTGTCTGTCTGTCCACATGTGTTTGTTACTGTCTTCTTGCCTCTCACTTCCTTGTTTACCAATTTCTCTCTCTCCCTCTTATGTTGTTGAATTTCAGATAATATAAAGATACCTCTAAGAAAATTAAATAATACTCATATGTATAACACAATACAATATTCGGATAAGAGTGCAATCCACTTCCCTAGGTGTCATAATAAAATAATAGCTGTTAAAAATTTCCTTAACCATAAATTTGTGATAAGGGTAAAGATGAAAGCATGTTGGTGAGAGCTAATGCGAGCACATTCAGGGTCTGTGCAATCTTAAACACGGGTGTATAAAGACACTGCGTACTTTCGGTTGGACTTCAGTGCCCCCTCAATTTTCTGTACCACCGCAGTTGCCCTCTAAGTAGGCAGAAAGCATTTCCTCTGTAATGTCAGATGCCCTGTACTTATTTTGTTCTGCAGCGATCCTGCATCAAACATGAGAGTAGGACGCAAGGAAGCAGTATCTGGATCTGGATCTGGATCTATGCACTGTGAGAATCACACACACTGCTGGGCGTAGAGGCCAGAACGTAGTTGCAGCCGGTGGATCACGAAGGAGGGAGAGGGAGGAGGTGGAGATGAAGGGATGGGATAGGAAAGGGAGACATGTAGTGGTGAGAAATGGGGGTGAGAGGTTTCAAGTTTTGACAGTGATTCATATAGTAAAATTAGGAAAGAAGGGAGGTAGGTGAAGATGAAATGCCATAAGATTTTGAAGACAGAGAGGGAGGTGAGTATTTTAAAACAGTATGAAAAGCATGAGTACGTTGTTACAGGGCCTCACGTACTGTGTGAGGGCATGTCTGACCTCGAGGTTCAAGTTTTAGAAGTGAGTTAGTCATTTCAGCACCAATAGAAGACAAATACGTTCAGAATAGTCTCACCTCATCTCAACTCTTACAAGGACACAGACAGAAAGTGGTTACCACACAGATTCAGATTAAATCTTTGAACAGCTTTTCAAGAAGAGCTAGATTTTTTTTTACCCTGCTGCAACGTATTATCTACAACTGTGAATGAAATCCACTGCAGTCTACATGATCTGATTAGTTATTTTTGAGCACTAGAATTAATCTATCTCTGTATTTTGATGTCACTATTATCATCTACAACCTTGATCAGGCATTATTACATCTGCAATGATGTTAGCAACTATAATCTCAGTTTATGCAAATCCATTCAAAAATGTTTCTGGTGAATCCAAAAAAGATGACAGTAACCTTGCTACATGTAACCTACCCACTTCTGCATTGATATTCTTCAGTATCACCGTTTCTTAGACTGCAAGCTCATTCAGTGTGATCTCAGCCTGAAGGTTAAAACTAAATTGTATGTATTAATGCATGTTGACCATCTGCCCAAAGTTCATAGATAGATAGATAGATAGATAGATAGATAGATAGATAGACAGACAGACAAACTTTATACCAGTGATTTATAGTAGTGGCGAAGTATCATCAAATGGGGATCTGCACTCATACACATTAGGGCTTCAGCATCGATGAACAGAGTTAATTTCCTTCCCATAAAACAAAGCAGTTAACTTCCTCATAGCAGCGCGTCGCCATCTGCTGTTTTGTTTTATTAAAGCTCTACGTCTGTCTGCTGGTGGCGGGTGACGAGGATGGCCCAAGAGGACAGCACAGCCCACAGCCGCATCAAGCCGAACTGAGACGAACAGATAACACCGGAAATAAGCGATTTAGCCTTCAAAATATAAGCTTTAAATGTTGCAATTTTGAAAAGACAGCCGTATCAAAACACTGACTGGGACTAATGCATTAAGTGCGGGGTGAAATTACCCGCAAAGGTAAATATAAGGCATATGCGTTCTCGACGAAGGCGCACGCGCTCCACTTGAGGTTTTATTTTTTAAAATTCTAACCGGAAGTGTATGATTGTATTCCGGTTAGCTTGACACTGGTTCCTCCTCCGCGTAAGGAGAAGACGGATGGGTCCTGGCCAAGCTGTCAGCCACGTCATCGCCCCTGAAACAACTTTCTTCTCGGACTGTAGCAGCTAGCAGTGAAGTTCCTGTGCTGATTCGCTGCCGACTTACATGCCATTAGAGGACGAACAAACTAGACGTCTGACCGCCCTGGAGCGCCTTGTGTAGCTTTTAGTTTATTGTGTTTCTTACGTTTCCGCTTTCATTTAACCAAGGGAGAGCCGGAGTTTTGGGGGCTTTTTAGGTCATACAGCTCATTCCTGTGGCATAGCGACTTGTGAGCCCAGAGGTTTCATTTTTTGTGAGGCGTAAAGTAAACAAAATGAACATCTTTCGTCTGGCCGGTGACGTGTCACATCTGGTGGCTATCATCATCCTGTTTCTGAAGATATGGAAGTCCAAATCCTGTGCTGGTAGGCTGACACATGTCTGCTGCTGTTAATGATTTGCTCACTTATTACATTTGCACCTTCTGCTCCTTGTTTTGGTCTTAGCGTTGAAGGCCTAATCTCGACTTCATGTGCAGCACTGCGGATGCAACACTGTTACAGTGCAAATGGAGCATATTCATTGATGCATTTTGTGCGCTCATCGTTTACTCAAGTGCATTTGGATGTGCCTGAAGGATTTTGCATAATGCTCAGTTCTGCAGGAGTGTGTGAGCTACGTGTTGAGTAGGAGCTACGTGGCAAAATGACGTTTAAACACTGGTATCTGGTGCCTGTTCCGCAATGTTTATGATGATTGTCAACCTGCATGTTTGAAGCAAATTATCCTTGTATTGTTTCCGTGCGGTTCACTCATAAAGGTATGAGGATGTGTGGAAAGCAACATCTATCAGTCTGCCAGGCAGGGGACTCGCCCCCAGGCCCAATTCAGTGCAGTTCAAACTTAAATCAAATCCCTACGGCAGTTTAGGTGCGGCAACTTAAAGGACACACAAATGCAGAGATATATAGACATAAAACCAACCAAACCAAGAAGCTAGAAATCACTCTTCTGTGCATGACACTGTCAGCAAAGTGACAGTAAAATATCAGAAAGTGCAAGTGCAAAAGAAAAAAAGTTCAGGGGAGCAAAAACAGTTCTCCAGTGATCATAAGCCATGGAGTTAAGCAGACTGACAGCTGAAGGAATGAAAGTTGGTTCAAACCTGTTTGTTCTGATTTTTGGAAGTGTAAAACGTACACCACAGGGAATGGTGGAAAAAGTCATGGTAGCATCTGAAATAACAGTAGGGGCTTTACCCGGAACCTGCCTGGGGAACAGCTCAGGCAAAGCTGTCTGCCTCACACCGATCACTTTACTGCACTGATCAAACGTGTGGTTCAGTGCAAACCTGCCCTTTACATTTAAACCATAAACTAGCGTGTAAATGGAAAACATTATACAGATTCCGTAAATGATTTGTAAAGGGAGCTGCACGAGACTTCAAAGGGGAGAAGTTTATCTGCTCTAACTGAACATGAGTGGATTTGAATGAGTGTGATCAAACTTATCTTGTTGTATTCTGCAGGTATCTCTGGGAAGTCCCAGGTGCTGTTTGCACTGGTCTTCACTTCCAGGTACCTGGACCTGTTCACTGTCTTCGTCTCTCCCTACAATACAATCATGAAAGTAAGTGCTGACCCCATACACGCAAACATTTAGACACAAGCTCGTAAGCAGTCACTCGCTCACACAGACACAAGTATACACGTGCACACACACACACACACACACACAGCAGTTTACACGCAGAGTAAATATGCATAGCAGACAGTAGTAAGATGTGCAGCACAGCCACAGATTATATCGCTTGCCTGGGAATGGGCACCAGTAGAGTACAGGAAGAGTTGACACAAAATACAAAAAGTGCAGTCTATCTATCCAGGCAGTTTCTGTCTGATTCCAGTCTGCATCGGTCTCCCTTGTCTCCCTTTACCACAATAGAACTGGATTCTTTTATGGAACTCAAACTGTCAAAAAGTTACATGTGAAAAACTCAACAGCAACAGCCTTCCAAAATCAGTGACACAGATACCCAGTATAACTATAACTATCTGGCCCCCCTCCCCCTCCAGGAGTACAAATTCAAGGCAGATAGATACAGTTTGCGATTGTTCTTTGGCAGGAAATAGTTCCCGGAGAAACTTTTCACCTCAGAGGGCTTTCGAGTACACCAGGTATTCATGACATTGTTTTTGGAAAGAGCTGTTGCTCTTTCAAATTTAACATTTTGACATTTTGAGCTCTACAAGAGAATCAAGCTCCATTGTATTGGACTGTGGTGAAGGTAGAGAGGAAGATCATGGGGAATATTGCAGCAGCTTGGAAACCTCACCACATCACACAGAAATTAGATGGATAGATGAATTGCACAAGGAGTAAGCGAGAAAATATCTTTATTTTTTGTATTGGTTGAACTGTTCCTTTAAGAGTATATATGGTTCTGTATTCTGTCCTGACCAGTACTGTATATTCATTCTCTCTCTCTCAGATTGTGTTCCTGGCTCTGTCCTACGCCACTGTCTACCTGATCTACATGCGCTTTAGAGGCAGCTACGACTCGGAGAACGACTCGTTCCGCGTGGAGTTCCTGTTGGTGCCCGTCATCGGCCTGGCCTTCCTGGAGAACTACGCCTTCACCCCGCTGGAGGTAGGCTAACATCACACTCGTACTTCTCACACAACAGGTCAGGACACAAAATGGGTCGCCGGCCTATTTCTGATGAGCCCCGCGTGACACGAGTACTATTATGTTTTAATGAGGATGGATCCCGTGGTGAGATTAAATTTAGTAAACTTGGTTCCAGGGCTGGAAAAGTTTAAAAATACCTGCATTATGTGATCACTCGGAGTTCAAAAATATGCAGCTTGAATGATTTATGTTAAGTTCATTCTGGGAGCAAAACTCCACTTCTGACTTTGCTGCTGCTTAGTTTAAATCTGAACTCCTGTCAGTAAAGCTTTTGTATCTCATTCCACCCAGATCCTGTGGACCTTCTCCATCTTCCTGGAAGCGGTGGCCATCATGCCCCAGCTCTTCATGATCACCAAGACGGGCGAGGCAGAGTCCATCACCACCCACTACCTGTTCTTCCTGGGTCTGTACCGAGCCCTCTACCTGGCCAACTGGGTGTGGCGTTACCACACCGAGGGCTTCTTTGACCAGATTGCCGTGGTGTCCGGCGTGGTGCAAACCATCTTCTACTGCGATTTCTTCTACCTTTACTTCACAAGGGGTGAGTACGGCCGGCAACAGTGAGGACAAAATCAAAGTGTGGACACGCTCAGCATTTCAGATTCAGCGATCACGTAGAATTTATGATATTTTTAAAGCTATTTAGTGTAAAAGGAGTTTGGTTTCACTTGGAGTTTTGGTTATTAATACCTAAGTTTTTTCTTATACTTGATTTTTGTTTTCTTCCTCGTGTGCCTGTCTGCAGTTCTTCGGGGAAGTGGAAAGATGAGCCTGCCAATGCCAGTTTAGGAGCAGCCCATGGCGTACGGCTACCATTTTGTGCCTACTGCAGTTCAGCTGTATTTAGCAATGGGACTGATGGTCTGACATCGTTGTGTAGACCAAGATGAGTTCACCCTGAGAAGATGAATTTCCGTCTGATTGGTACTGTGTGTGTGTGTCTGTGTAATTGCATATGTGTGTGCGTACATGCCAAGTGGTGGCCAAACTTTATGTTATGTATAGTATGTTTGGGGTTGTTTTTTTTTCCATAAGATGAAAAAGTGACATTGGAAGTGTGTCCCTGAGGTGCATGTGGAACGTCAATTCAGACAGCTGATTAATACTGTGCGTTTGGAGTTGTGCGTTTGTTTATTCTTTATTTTCCTTCAGCTAGACTCATTCTAGAGACAGCCAAATGCAATTTGTCTTTTACTTTGTTTTCATATTCATGGGTAGAATGTTGGATCCACAAAAAATGTAAATGTGGTCGGTTGAAACATATTTGTACAACACTCAGGTAGTCTGGAGTGCATAATGAAGTCTTATTGTATGTAACATTAGTTTTAATAATTCAAAGGGGTTTCTACACTTTT
The DNA here is from genome assembly GCA_900302615.1 of Holocentrus rufus. Classification (NCBI taxonomy): domain Eukaryota; kingdom Metazoa; phylum Chordata; class Actinopteri; order Holocentriformes; family Holocentridae; genus Holocentrus; species Holocentrus rufus. The sequence continues at coordinate 24,012 of OMLF01013971.1, read as the reverse complement.
GCTGCCCAAATCTGACAAGATTATATTTTGCCCAATGTCTTAGAGGAGACCTAGTTATTCTAGTATTTTCAGGTTCTTGTAGAAACCCACCAAAAAAGGCTTGTAGCAAGTGATAATGTAACAACTGATGTATGTAACTTGTTAAAATATGATGAAATGTCCTTCCATATGGGTCAAAAATGTAATAAAACCTCTTACTGCAATAAATAGCTTAGTGATCAAATATTAGTTTGAAAGGCTGAAGTATTTTTGACATATATAATTGCAAATAATGTATATACATATTTTTTACATTATTTGTCAATGTTATAATGACAGCAGCACTTACATAATAATCATATAATTTAGGATGTAATGGCTAGATAATGTAATAATGTGAGGTTATAATATTATCTGGTTACAGCATTGACAGGATTAAATAAAATTTTAACCCATTTAGCAGGACATTTGATTACATTTTGACAAGTTATTGCATTATTCTACAGAGATTGCATTATCAGTTTACACAAGGCGCTTGAGTGACTTGAGCCACATAGTTTTCTAAAACACTCTGATTATATAAACTGTAAATATGTAACTGTGGGTGTGCCAAGAAGTGTGTGTCTTTCTGTTTGGCTCTGTAATGTTGCAGAAACTCCGCGGCAATCTTTTTCTGTCATCTGTAAAGTTTTCTCCCTTAGTGCCAACTATGTTTTTTGTATTTCGTCAGTCTTTTCTATCTCAATGTATTTCCTCAATGGGAGCAAAAAGGGCTAAACATTTCATGTCATGTCATAATCAAACCAAAGATGGAACAGAGAAATGCTGCAGAAATGCGGTAAATGAATGTTCAGTACTAAATACCATTCACTTCTTACCTCTGTCTGTCTTTCGTGATCCATTATCGCAGCCTGTCTTCTGTCAGGGCAAAATGGGAAAAAGGGTTTTCGGTGTCTGGATCGTATGTGATAGAATAACATTTTATGGTGCTTATTAACAAATGTGGTTCATGTGTTGCACAGCGTTTTCTTTGATATGAACTTTATTATTACATGTGAACTGTGTAAATACAAGGCGTGGTTAATGTTCTTTGTTGGTGATGCAGGTGTGCTGCAACACACCAGGATGTTAACCTTGCTTCAGTGCACAAACACACATTGTTCATCACAGTATGGTCATATGAAAGTCCTGAGGTTTTCATACTGTTGCCAAGCAAAACAAGCAACTTAAACACTGTTAGTGTAGAGCAAATGCAAGATGTGCACTGGACAAATAGCACAGTTAAGTGACTCATGACTGCACCAGTCCTACTTTATACACTCTCAACTGTAAGAGCAAAGACCAGGTCATAGAAAACTCTCTGATATTCAATACTTAAGTGAATGCACTCACACACTCCTCTCTATAGCATGACTCAGTGTAATAGAGTTTTACGGTGTTTGTATAACACCTTACTGCCTTCCCTCATGGCTCCGCCCACCACTTTGGCCGCTGAAGTGACAGACAGCGGTTTGGCCGCCAGAGCCACTGCCTTCTCCACCACCTTCGCTTTCTTCACGGCCTTCCCTTTCCCTTTGTCTTTCCCCATGATCCCCGCCCCCTCCGCGGCCCCCTTCCCAAGCGCAGTCACCAGTTCACACCAGAAGAGCTTCTCTGAGCACTTTCTGGCGTCCTCCTCCTCCTTCCTCCTGTCCTCCTCTTCCTTCCCACTCTTCCTCTCCGTCTCTGGTCCCTGGGCCTCGTTCTCCTCTGCCTTCCTTTGAGGGGACGCTGGCCTGTCTGGTCTCACTCCCAGGACCATCTCCTGTACCTGTCTGATGGCCCTCTCAGCTTCCTTGAGCATCTCATCGCCATAGCAACCGCCTCCATTCTCCTCCACCAGCTTGTCTATCTTCTCCAGCAGTTGCGCAACCTGCTGAGAGTCCTCCTTCATGCCGTCCTGTCTGCTGCAGCTGTTATCCAGGATGTGGCACCCCCCTTGGCAGCTGCTGACGAACTCTGACAGCTCATCGCTCTCCTCCAGGAAGTCCTTGATGCGTTTGCCCCTCAGCTGGTCCCCCCAGGTGAAGAGGATCACGGTAAACCTGGGGGCTGCGGGCCCAAACGCAGCCTTGATCCATTCTAAGGCGTCCCTCTCCTCCCGGGTGAACCTGCCGGGCTGGAGGGTCAGCAAGAAGACGTGGGGTCCCAGAGAGCAGCGGGCGACGCATCGCCCCACCTCGGCCAGCACCTCCTGAGGAGAGAGATGCGTGTTGAAGAAGCCGGGGGTGTCAGTCACAGAGACGCTCCGTCCAGCCACTGTCCCGGTCTGGGTCTCGCACTGCGTGGTGACGGAGCAGGGCGAAACCTCCACACGGAAGGCGTCGCGTCCCAGGATGGTGTTGCCTGAGGAGCTTCTGCCTGTGCCTGTCTTCCCCACCAGAACAATCCTCAGGGGGTCAGAGGTCTCAGGCTTCGCCGTAGGGGGCGATGCTTCATGGACTGTGGCACAACATACAGATACACATGCACAGTATTATTATTAGTAGTGGTAGTATCAAATAAAGGCCAAATTTGAGCAGATATCACGATTTGATTTTAATTTTCTTTTAAGGAACATTGTACCAGGTCAATTCACATTTAAAGAAAATCATTTTAGGGGCTAATTTAAACTACATCATGGCTTGTGATGTTTAATTCATTAATTCAACTGTTTATAAGGAATATGATTCAGTAGCTGAGAAAAGCCAGCGTACAAATGCTTCGATTCTATAGCCTATCAGTTTCATCAGTCATGTGCAGGCTTCATACTATAGTGAACACTACTAATACACTGTCCAGTGCAGTTTTCAGTGTGTGGCTGACAACATACCTTCGGCTGACGCAGCGCATTCCAATGACGCCATCCTCCAAACAGACACTGTATGTTTGTATTACGGCAAACCGGTTATTCACCAACTGAAATTATAGTTCAAATATTGTGTATAATGTAGTTGTGGCAGTAATCTCGCTGCGATCAAATGGTCCTCTCTCCATTCATTTCCATCCCCCTCTCTCCCGGACAGCAGGAGGCTTCAGAGCCGCTGCAGCTCACCGTGTCGGATGAGGGGGGCGCTCTCTCCCCAGTCAAAAACTGCGACCCTGACGCATGTAACTCCATACATATATCAGTATGTATTCACGAATGCCGAGTTGTCCACAGTGGCATTTTCATTTCCCCACCCAGGTCACCTATTGATTATTTTGGATGAAGATGAAAATGCCGTGATCCAGGTTGCAATTTTAGCTTCATGTAATGATAATGAAAATAAAATTGGCCTATAATTGTAATGAAAATAGCGTTCGATATTTAATTTTTAAATGCCTGTAGATCAACACTATTCAAGTGTTGATTCAATTATGAAAATTCTCAAAACAATTAAATTTAATTTTCCTATTTATGCCTGCAACATCCAAGTCAAAATGGAAATTAAAATTTAACCTATACAGTATACAGTTTGAAATTCTATACCCGGTGCTGTGGTGTGGCCATAACTCATTTCCATTGCATGGTTGTGTGAATTTATATTTGCCTTTCTGCACTTTGCGCTCTCTTATTTCATTTGCAGTGTGTGCTGTGTCACACATGGTCTGAAGTATAGTTTTCCCCCAGTGGAGTTACACCTGATTTCTCCTGTTTGGTCTGCTCTTCCAACCTGGTCCAGCACTGAAATCAATCTGCCTCACCCTTCTTGCTTCGTTTCCTTTTAATCAAATTTCTGTATTGAAACAGAAACTTCTTCGCATTTGGATGATGCTGTCTGAAACACGCTATAATAAGAGAGGCCTGCTGCCATTGTGGCTCACTCATGCTTTGCTGATTTCAATCATTCAGTTTTGAGAGTGTTTAAATGTAATAAAGGGCTATACAAATATGCAAGCATTATGTGTGGAAGACAAAGTACGTGTTTTATACTGTGATCCTTCACATCATTTCAGTGAACTTGTTGCATGAAAGTCTGTCAGGGGATTGAACTGGTTTCTTTGTCACTTTTTTTTTGGTAACCAGAGGAATGTATTTTATTTTGTATCTGACCTCGACCAAAACCTTACCTTCTTTGTTAGACTTTTTCATTGTAAAACACCATTTATACCTTTGGGCACTCAGTTGTCAGTTTATTCCATCCTAATGAAGTCTTGTAAATAATTTTTTTTGCATCTACCAATTTTCACTTTAGAAATCAAAAAGATTTCTCCATTTCATGCAGACTTTCAAAAGTATGGTACTGGTATTAGGATACTGGTCTTGGTATTATTTGGTATCGGATCAAAATGAAAATCATCACCCATCCTTACAGATCAGGTATTGCGACACGTGCATTTGCCACATTTGTGTTTGTCCTTGTTGCATCTGTAGGATTATTGGTGTGAAAAGTTGGGTCATGACCAGTGTTTCTATAAAGTTTCATGTTAACCCATTCATGACTTCTTTAAGATGTCTTTGTCACAGACAAACAGCAAGACACGCCTATTACTACAGCCCTTTTGGCCGATTGGTGTGAAAAGTTAATCAACTCTTCCTTGGCTCAGGACCAATCTTTCTACAAAGTTTCATGTAAATCTGTGTATAACTTTTTGACATATCTTTGTCCCAGACAAACACACAGACTGATAAGACGATTACATTACCTCCTTGGCGGATGTAATAATCTTACATACTGGGGCTTTATTATAGGTAGGGTTGACACTTAGGTGATACAAAGTTGAATATTAACATTGGATGTTAAAAGTCCAAATAAAGCACTACCCAGCATTTCAGTGAACATCATCACTTGATACAATACATAATTTCACCTGCTCAGTCGTCAATTAAGGATGTCACCATTTTAATTTTATCTTTAATCCATAAAGGAAACAAAAGAAGTCAGAATATTGATGTCAGTGATGGGGAAAAAACTTAAAACCAACTAAGCAAATGACAGAGCAACAACATTTTTGAGGTACTGGAAATTATGGTTTGTGGCACATTTAGTCTCTGTTATAAAACATCAGATCTGTTGATTTAGGTTTAGGCAGCTCACACCGATATGTCCACATATTCATGTTTGAAAACAGAGAGTAAACAGGACTCCTACACAATATTGCTACTCAAATTGCATGACCTCTCCATTATCAATCCATGTAACAATCCATATTGTGCAATTCCCATTACCTTTATTTGCCCTCATCTCTATTCAAATGTTACATTTTGTTGAATAGTTCACGTCAGTGTCCCAGGTCATGTTGTGTCATGGTATAACAGTGACTTGTGGACATATATAATATATGACATAATTCTTATATGATCTATGATTCCTTCAAAGAAACCTTGATCCACCAATAACGTTTGATTTTAACACTTTCAATGACATTTCCAGAACTTTTTAAAAAAAGGAACAGATTCCATAACCTTTTCAGATCTGGAAATTCTGGAAAAAAAAAATCAGAATTTTATAAATGGTTCTCTGTGGCTAAATATGCTACCAAGAACACTATGTATCCTGCCAAGCACCCAGGAGCAAGAAAAATATTTTTGTCAGACATCATTTGTGACAATACCTAAAGAGGGAATTATCTTCAAACAGCTTTCATTACTGTAGGCTGACATTTTGACTCTGGGTTTCTCACCACGCTCACACATTAGTTTTTCCTTTTTACTGAAAAACTGTACCGTGCTGATGCCGATTAACTGATATTTCAGGCACAAATAAATGGCTGCCCTTTAGACTTTGCTTCTCTCTCTTGGGTTTCCTCTCTGATTGGATTTCTCTAAAAATTGAAATGGAACTTGAGCAGCCGGGACAAAACTGGCAAACTGGTTGCTCTATTACCCCTTGGCTTGCTTGCCATTAATACAGGCAGTACAATCAACAGAATTACAAGCCTAGTTACTGTTTTGGTATCGAATATTAAAAGTGCACACAGGTAGAGTAAACCAAAACACAGCCACAACTATTAAGCTTTATATAATTCAGATGAATAACAACCTTCAAAGACTGCAAAGCACATGCTTTCATGCAGAAAACTATCTAGATATAGTGATTTATACATTTAATGAGTCCCCTACTAGTTTCCAAGGATAAGTGGCAATGTTCCCTATAGTACTGTAGTGACTGGTGGATTTTCAAGTAATAAAACCTGCTACTGCTTTTCTTCACAAGATGCTCTAATGAAGTGAAGCTCGGATCATGGAAAAGATTGACTGAAGTCCAAAAATGTGCAAAGAAAATAAATCAGTCTGTTTTTGATGTCTTTTTTCGGATGTCCATCATTATATTCGTTGTGATCTTTCGTCGGGTGTGCTTGCCCCACATGTCAATCTGTTTTCAGGTTTGCATTTTCTTCATGAATAGTTGATGTGAGATTTGGTAGTGGGACCCTCATCTGTGCTCAGGTATTACAGATTCCTACAGACTCCTTTCCATTTGATACTTGAATTGGCTGAGAACACACGACTTCATGTATGCCAAGACGTGAGAAGATATCAGGATGACAAGTGAGAAGGTCTGACCCACTCCACCTGGCTTCTCAGTGGAAAACTCTTCCCCTTGTTGGGAATCTGAGTCTCTGCGTCCTCTGGAGGTAAATCCCAGTTCAAAGCGGGCGTGACCGCAGCAGTAGCATCCACCGTGTTCACCGGGGCAGATGTTTCTTGACCTTGCAAAACCATATCCTCGCGGAACCCCTCTCCCAAACTGAACTCGGCCACCGTCGTGCCGCTGTCATCGTAACAGATACTGGAGTGTGACAGACTCTCGGCTCCGTTGATCAAGTCTGATTTCCCTAAGTCGAAGAAAGCGCTGTTCTCTCCGATCCCCAGGCCGAAGCTCTCTAGCATATCCATTACAGACGGTGTCGTGGGGTCACTTGGAGTCTCTTCCTCTATAAGACTCAGTGTGGGCAAGATGTCCACCAACTCTGCCATCTCCATTGGCTCGATCACCTCACTGATGCTGGGAGGAAAGTCCTGTTCCCCGCTGTAGGGCTCCTGCATGACCAAACTATCATATACCATCTCCAGCTGGCCAACAGTGGCAGGCTCTCCTGGTTGGATTGAAGTGCCTTCGCATCCTATTTCTGGTTGCCCAATGCTGGCCAAATCCACAGTTGATTGGGCGCTTATGTCTACAGGATACCCTCCTTTAGCAACGCCTTCCATTAATGCGATAGCGGCCGATTCAGGGTCAACCGGGACACCTGCTGGAGCAGAGACCTCCACGCTGACCACATTCGTCGGGGTCACACTACTTGAACTCTCTGAAAGGGAAAGAGGAGATTCAAAGGGGGCACTTAGACTCTTTAGCTTAAAATTATAGCAATAGTCAAGCTACGTTTGGCAAAGCAATCATGTTCAGTGTTCCTTTTTACAATAGCAGTTATTCTGAATGTAGAACACAACTTGAATAGGCCCATGGAGAGCAGAATACACATAAAACCGTTTCTTATGGTGTAGATAAACACAGAGAGTGAAGGACAAAAAAGAATAAGACATGGTAGTAGGGTATGTATCTGTCCACTGATGTAGATTTAATTCTTTATATACCAGTATATAGCAGTGGTGGATCCAAAATATGAACTTTTGAATAATGTGAGAGTGAAATCTAAATATTACCCTACCATGATGCAAACTCTGTAGACTTTGACATATTTAGCTGTCTCACTGGAAAATGGTAAGAATCAAAACCTTAATAGATACTGTGTAATGAGAGATGGGTGCATCTTTAGATCACATCATCATCGTACCTGTTACAGCTCTCTGTGCTTGCAGCCGATGAGGCCACGTCAGTCTGGCTGTCAAGCTCTCCTCCTCCTCCTCCCCATCAGGGCGTGGAGGTGGATCTCCTCCCATCACCAGGCCCAACGGCACCGCCCCCACCCACTGCTTGGACCGAACACACTGTAGACAGTCCATAATCCAGCGGGCATCCCTCCACACCGCATCAAGCCGCTAAATAAACAGGAAAACAGGATAAGGATTTATAATGTGTACTAGAGGCAAAAGAGCTGTAGAACCAGGATGATTTCCAAGACTACGTCTCCAGAGCTACAACACACGTTCCCCTGATGGTTGGTGTTCAAAGGTTCCATCAATTGAGTTTTCATGCCCTTTTGACTGAGCCTAATGCAATATATCAATACAATACAATGAACATTGAATCATCTCCCCGGGTAGGTTTTTGTGCAATTTGTTATGCCCCCATTTCATATTGATTTCCTGTCCTTACCCATGAGGCTTGTACATTTTACATTTTTTGCATTTAGCTGATGCTCTTATCCAGAGGGACATGCAAGTGCAAGTAGAATGCAAGTAGAATAAGTTTAAATTCAGGCATTACAAAAATTATAGTAGTAAAGAGTAAAGGTCAGAACCATCTTGTCCTGACAGTATTCCTGTAGCCATACAATGATCAAGCAAGTGGAACATGCTGGTGCAACTTAACAGTTAAGGAGAGACACAGGCAGGATTTTTTAAAGGCAATTAGTGCAAGTAGAGCAGAGTGGAAATATTCATGGAGGAGAAACTGATGTGAGGTTTTCTAGACAATAAGGTAAGATAGTGAGCGACAGGTGAAATCTAAGTGATATTTGTCCTAGTCTATGTAACTTAAAGGAATACTTCACCAAAATGTTTTTTAAATATAATTTACTCACCCCCAGCTGTCTTGGATGTCTGATGAAAAGATTTTAATTTCATGCCTCACAGAGAATGAAGGTTCCAACAACTATAGCCACTTCTGTTAGACTAGAGTTGATTAGCAACTTTGGCTAGAAAATTGACAAATAAACCACTTAAGGAAAAAACTCACACATCAACTCCATTCTAACAGAAATGGCTATAGTTTTATAGTTTATTCTTATATATAGTTTATTCTTTGTGAAGCGTGTAGTTAAAACTTTTTTTTCAGACATTGAAGACAACTCAGGGTGAGTAACTGATACAACATATATGGTGTTTAAATATATAGATTTTACATAAAGAGATTTGCTCTCTAATTGTGTCACAAGCTCTCCTTTTGATGCTGCTTTCATGATCTGACCTGTGACAGCTGAGTGATGTGGTTCAGGCGCTCTCGGGCGTCCTGCACCTCCTTGGTGTCCAAGGCCTCCCTCAGGGCCTGCTGGGCCAGATGAGTGTCCAGCTCCAGCCTCACCCAGGCCTGGCAGTACTGGGACAGGAAGTCTCGCTCATATGTCCAGAAGTGAACTGATGAGGTCCGGAGGAAAGATAAATCAGTACCTCAAAGCTAAGAGAAAAATATTCTGTCTCAGACATTGATTGCACCCTTTATGATACCTTTAGCGAGGGAGCTGCAAAAATGGGTCATACAGAGAGACAGCTGTAGCATAACTAAAAGTGGCACACTAGAACAAAAACAAATCCTAAAATGTGGATGAAAAGGAAGATCAAAGGCCTAATTAAGCAAGAAAAAAAAATAATAAACAGTTTTCATCTTACAGAGACCAAAAGATAAGAAAACTGGCATGCATGCTACACTTTGCAACCACACTGGCATTGCTTGATAAAAAAAATGCTTTACATGGATAAAGGTTTTTAACATTCTGTTCTTTCATCCTTTTGAAGACAAGCCACATTTATTCATCTTCATGACGTGTACGCCAACTTCAAAGGACATATTATTCTTAATAACAGAAAAAGATCCTGACAAGACATTTATCCTAAGCTCACGAATTTAAGTCACTTCAGTTCACAGCAATCCCAGTTTCCAGAATGCTTACTTAGAGCAGGGATGCGACGATAACAATACTGGTATCGGTGCTCAAACCAGGCCAAAACTGAGTGTTAGTTTTTGATTTTTAAGATTTTACCAAAGACTAATATCTCATACCTTAAGCCCTGAGTAACATGTCAGAAACAAAAACAAACTGTCTTTATTTTCTCTACTTTTGGGAAAAGTCTTCATTTCACAACTGCTGGGAAAAGAAGGATTTATATCAATTATTTTGTCCAATACTACACTGTTCAGAGAAAATGCAAAACTATGCAGTATCTGTCGATACTTCAAGTTTCCTATTCAGTATCGGCATTGAAAAAGTGGCATCAGTACATCCCCAATGTACAGGAGTGGACACTGTCTGAATCACTTTTCACATCCTTGCTGCACTGCCGCTGCCCTGCTGCTCCTTCTCCCAGGAGGAACTTCTTTGGAGAGCAAGACAGAGCCAGGATCTACACGTGCTCACACCACCGCAGCTGCACACATACCCAGCTCAAAGATCTGCAGGGGCATGGTGAGGCCGGGCTCCTTGGTGCCCACCAGAGGCCAGTAGCTGGAGCTGAAGTCCTCGCTGGGCGGCAGCAGCAGCAGCATGGACAGCTTGTCTCCAAACTGCAGCAGCTCGCGGGTGTACACACCATACTGATACGCCTGCCGGAGGGAGACAGCAAGACGTGCAGCGCATACATTTGATGTGTCATAAGGTAATTTAATGGAAATCTATTATGTTGGACTGGATTTCATTATGCTGTAATTAGTTTTAGTCCATACTCATTAATTCACGAATGCCTTCCAGTATAATAACTAATACAGGACATGCAGGTTCAAAATAGTCTTTTCCTTATTAAGAAAATGATAAGAGAGTCTGAATAGGTAGGAGAATTCTGTGTAAAAAGGCTGTGTAAAAAAAAAAAAAAAATTTACCCTGTAGAGGGGGATGTTGAGCTTTGTCAGGAGGTGAGTGACTGCTGCTCTCAGGGCCTTGACGAAGTCCACCAGCCCGCTGCTCTCCATCGAGCTCTCGTCCTCGCCACTCAACAGGTTCTGCGCGCTGCCATTGGCTGTGGTGAAAACATGGGTCTGGAGCCACGCCCACTCATCCCTGCCACACAATGAGAACGCAACCACAGCAAAATCAGGTGGATCTCAACAATCAGTGAGGCAGGGCACTTGCATGAGACCACTCTAATTAACAATGCATCAACATTGTTATAAATACACAGAAAAAAATGGCTGAAAAAGAGAGAGGTCATTAATCTTTATGAAATGAACCTTTAAAAAAAAAAAGGAAAATACAGTTAAAGTGAATCTAAAGACCTGAGCCGGTGCATGCTGTGTTACCTGGACACGTGAGGGTTGTGGCGGACCCGTGTATGGCAGAGGAGGTTGGGCAGCCTCTGGGGCACCAGGACCCTGATCTGCTCCACAGAGCTGCACAGTTTCAGGATGCCCACATACAGACCGGGCTGGGCCCACTGAATGCTGTGCCTGTGGAGGGACAGCTTCTCCTGGGGGAAGGGCGACACGGAGAGACAGGCATAGTATTGGGGAGTTTGAGGGAAGCGGCTGGAATGTAATGTCTTGTCGGGATTCATTTGCTGAGACAAAAGCGTGGCTCGATAAACAAATCAGGAAAGCTCAATACATTCAAACACTTTACAATTAGGGCTAAATGCAGTTTTGCTGCACATAGCAGCTGCTCAGTAAATCTGTCCATTAGACTTTCTTTCTCATTCTCTTACTTCCACACACACACACACAGACACACACACACACTCACCTTGAGCTGCTCAGTGAGTGTGTCCATGGCGGTGGGCTCGGGCAGCAGAGGAGCTCGACTGCGGTTCTTTTCCAGGCGGGCCAGGGGCATCCAGTGCAGCGGAGGGTCAGGTGGCCTTGAAGTGGAACAGAAAACTCAATGAAAAAGAGAAAAAAAAACATCCACAAAGCGTACAAATCTCTTTGATTCATTCGCACAACACCGAGAACCAACAGCTCAACCAAAGTGGGCCGGCTTTCCCAAAAGTGTCACAGCGTGTACGAAGCAAAGCCTGCCTCGCACTTCTTAAGGTCAGCGTCTTCCATGGCCGAGGGGGAGTGTTATTTGGCTCGCTGGCAGATGTTTACTTTCCCATGCGAAGGATGCACAGGCAGATTCTGCCTTCTGGATTTTTGCTTCATTGTGAGGCACTGGGGGCCAGGATCAAAGCCCCCGTGACGCCCCTGCGCTCTGACCTCTCTGAGGCGGAAGGCATGCCAAAAGAGAATTTCTGCCGTAGGGATCAAGAGAGTTTGACAAAAGATGCTTTCTCAGGCTAACCGGGGAGGGGTGGGGAATTCCTTCATGGTCACTAGTAGGACGTTGCCCTGTCGGTCCTTCAGAGGCTCGTAGTACACCTGGCCCAGGTCCACCGTCCCCAGGGATGACTGAACACAGACAAAGGGGGAGAGGTGAAATAGAGACAAGAGCATGAATAAATATGAGGATGTTAGAGATTCATCCAGTGAATGACAATGTCTGGAAGAAACTGACAGGCGTGGTGGGGGAGGGAGGGTGATGGTGAGGAGGAAGAAAAGACATTAAAAAGGTAATTTAAAAAAGTAATTAACCCCTCTTGATGCTTCCTACCACCAAGAGTAAGCTGCTTAACTTCCTACCTGCAGCTGGGAAACAGCTCTTAAAATGTTGTGTCTGTTCTGAAGGAGCGACGAGGGGGACGAGTGAGCAGAGGAGAGCGCCTGCTGGAGCCACGGCACTTGCTGCCATGCACAGGACAGCTAGGATGAAAAAAAAATCATATATAGCTGTAAGCTTTAATGCACATATGAAACATATGAACGTGAATTTTACAGTTTATAGCAAACCAAACGAGAAATAAGTCAATATCGGTTTAATTGGCATATATGTTTAGCTGACAGTCAACCTTAGCAAACCAAAGGAAGTCATGGATGATGGAGGTGGAGCAGCACTGGATCTCCACCAATGGGAGCTGATCTTCCGCTGTCACCAGGATGTTGTCTTTGTGGTAGAACACAGTAGCCAGGTACACACCTCTGAGGAAATCGAAATCAGAGATCAAATAAACTGAAAACAGGTTGAAAGGGTCACTTTAACTGCTACAGTGTTATGATCTGACTACTTTCGGTTACATTAAAGAGATATTTTGAGGAAGAGGAATTGTATATATGGAGCCAGGAGCCTGTAGGCGGCTTATGCGGCAGCATGATATGCAAATAGGTGTAGTGATACCAGCATTTTTCAACAAAGAAAATAGTTCCAATGCGAGGAGAGGTTTGAGGCCTCAGTAAAGCAGAGAAATTACCCAAAACATGGTGTATTCTGATGTAGATACTGAAAATGTTTCCTGTGGTTTAAAATGTTTTTTATTATTTGACCCTGTTTGCTGTTTGCTGTTGCTGTTCTTGTCCTTCCAAGCCAGGACTGGCTAACAGATCTCTAGAGGACTCACTACCTGAGGTTATGTTCATGCAACAATACCGCTACTGGTCAGTAACTCATAAAACCTGATGTGAAAAATTCCACACTATCCTTTAAGATGGCCTTGATTCTTAACTTTATGAAATGAAAGCAGAAATAATTGCATATATTATATTTGTGTCTGTAGTTAAAAAGCATTTTCAAATGGTGGTGTGACTAATCAATGCAGCATTCATCTGCTTTTTCAAAGCAACACAGCAGTTCACATTCATGTAGTTACACTCAGTGCCACTTAAGAGCCAGTACCACCTCTCTTTTCTACTGTGGCACACTGCAGCAGCGAGAAGCATTCCCCATTCACTTTCCCCACAACCTCACACAACCTCCTGCTCATAAGAAATGGTTCCCTTAACCTCTAGGCTACCGCAGCATTAATGCGACTCCTGTTCTTTTTCAATAACTGTAACAGACAAGAGTTAGGAATTGTTTGTACTCTTGACTACTGTAATAACATTACATTTAATGTGTTAGTCCCTGTAGCCTGGGGATACAGTGGGACAGGTAAGACAGATGAAGCATTACCTCTGTAAGAGGCGAACAAACTTGGTGGCTGACTGGAACAGCTGTTTGATGCCTCGAGACACAGACAGACGCTTGCTGGGGCTCTGGGGCTTCGAGCTCTCTGTGGAGCGGGGGAGAGGAGGATCAGACAAGATGAGAATCACTTTATCTGCCAAGTACATTCACTGTGCATGCACAAGACTTTTGACTAGGTGAGCTGGGTGAAACAGTTTTCTCTATTATGAGCTGGGATGATATCATAAAGTCTGTGCCAGTGATATAATAGAGAACAGAGCATGAATAAAATCCAAGAGTCTCAGGTGAAAGCAGCAATGCCACATCAATCTTACATAGCTTCAGCTGTTGCATATTTAGTGTAAGTCCTTGCAAAACACGGTCAGCGAGATCTACTGCTGCTTGATGTTCATCAGTGGTTATATCACTTCCATTTGATTTCAGAATGATAATTTCTTTTAATAACCAAGTGCAACATGTGAACAAGGTCAAAATCCCAGTGCACCGATCCAAGTAAAATCAAAACCCTTCAACAGTTTGACAGAAAACAGCATCATAGCAAAAAATAGCGCCTAAATCATATACTGCACATTGACATTCTCTAGCTGTGATGTTTTGCATGGATTCAAATGATTAACAACAGCTACTGTGTGTGAGCTTGCAGTGTAATTTTCATCAATGCCCCAGTGTTACCTATGCAATATCCCCTGTAATGTGGCTCCCTGGTTTGTTCCAGCAGCTTCCGCACCAGCCCCTCCTGGTTCCTTAATTGCGACTTCACGCCGATGCACTCCCTCCAACCTGCGAAAGGAACAAAGGGGAAAAAAACTCTGCGTCACTTTTATCTAATTAGAGAAAATCATTCAGACATCAAGATCTCATTTCCAGGCGAGTCCTGAGTGCCGCGGCTCCCTATCCTGGTGATTAGCAGGCGAGAGCGACTGCATGAGACCATCTGTGTGCCGTGACTCTGAAAGTTTCAATGCTGATTCATTCCGAGCTGTCTTTGGAATTGCACTTGCCAGCTAATAGATGCCATTTTTTATTTATTGGATAGTAAAAAAGTGGAGAGTGACAGCAAAGCTTGGAGGGAAAAAACAGCGATGACACGCAACAAAGATTAGGAGCCAAATTCAAACTCACTATGGAGCCCATTGAGCCACAAAGCGATCCTTTAATTCTCCATGTTTTAATAATTCACTAATCTACAAGCCATGAGTGGATTCCACTTCTTTCACATCAGACTCGGTGTCAGCCAAGTC
>OMLF01013970.1:20796-32827 GCA_900302615.1 Holocentrus rufus | reverse complement strand
GTGTCTTTATCTATCAGGAGTGGGTGACTGCCTGATAATTTCATCAGAAGGAGTGACTCATACTTGTAGCTCGAAAGTCCTTCTGCCTGCATGGCTGTGTGTGTATTGTGTGTGTGTGTGTGAGTGTGTGCATGCGTGTGTGAATCTTTGCAAGTGTTTATCTGGTGCGCTAGTGTCAATGTGTGCTGATTGTGTGTCAAGGGATCCCTCGGTGTCTGGCGTCTGTGTCCACTCATTCATTTTATGTGCCGGCGCTGCCAAGAGACTTTCATAACCCGATGTGTCTGTTTACTGCGTGCAGCAGAAATGTATGCATGGCGGGCCGCTGAGAGCCCCCTCAGCTGCTATCGGAGTCAACAAGTGAGTCATTTGGTGTCACGCCAAGACAAGCAATATAGATATGAACAGGTCAGGAGTAGAAAGCCTCTCTAGAAAATTGTTATCAAAGCATGCGGTATAAAAGTATAACATCTGATTTGTTCTTAGACTTCGGGATTTGTGTTGCATCTACGGTGCAGATGTTCAGTTCGAGCAGATAGTTGTCCAGCGAGAGAACTGTGACGAGAAAGAGAGATAAGACAAGATCTGAGTAAGACAGAGGAGACAAGACGGGGAGAAAAACAGGGACGGAGAGTGGGAGCCAAAAGGAGAGATGGCAAGAAAAACACAGGGAGAGGGAGAGAAAGAGAGAGAGAGAGAGAGAGAGAGAGAGAGATACATCACAGTGATGACTCACATCTTGGGGTGGCGTTCTGCAGTGTCTGTGCATAATGCGCAAAGAGCAAAAGAGCGAATTGGGTTCTTTTTTTAGTCCTAGCTGTCTCCAGCTCTGAATCATACTATTCCCCAGGCAGGCAGCGGCCCTGCTCGCTCTCCCTCTCTCTCCCTGCTGATTTTCCAATTAACACAGGCTTGGCACCCCACACATCCCCTCACTTATTACATGCACTAAAAGGGCCGTCTATTAGATAGCTGCACAGATAGGTTTCTGAAATAATCCGTCAGGGAGAGCGAATGCGATTCAACCAAGAGGAACTCTGGGTTAAACTACAGCGCGTCGCTTGGCACTGTGTGGCATCTTGTAGGTTAAATTCAAATTAACAGAGCTATTGTGCTGGACAACAACAAAAACCTGTAGCAAAATGACCCTCTGGCAGTCGGCCTACAAGTGGCCAGAGGAGTGGACTCAAGCCCTGACAAAGGAAGAAGCCAACAAGCCAATAATTAATTTCTCTAAAGGTCAATGGAAGTGCTGGCAGGCTGTGTAAACTGCAAGAGTGTTTTGGCTGACATGCAAAGTTGACCTTTCTTTATGGTTTTCAGCATACGTGGTACTTGATGGTCATAGAGCCTGTTTCCAAGAGCTCACACAGCTCTGAGGTTCATCATCTCAGCTGTAGATGCAGATGCAGATGTGCTTTTTGTGTGGGCTGTCCTGTTTTGAACACAGCTTGCCACGTAATAGATGTGCAAGGTCTTGGATGCCAGAAACAGGTCTGGGATCGGGGCGTATTTTAATTTTATGCATCATGTTATCTCAATTCAGTTTGAATCAGGGATGTGTAAATTAGAAATTCTCTAAATTACCAAGCAAACCAAAACGAAATATTATTTCCTTTCTGCAACACATGAAACAGATTTCCACACAACAACAACAACAACAAATCCCCATCTGGTTTTCCTTCCTGCTCATCCTCCTATTCTTGTTCCTCTCTTCCAGCAAGACACACGGACTTCCTCTTCGCTGCCTAAGCTGGACCTGCATGTGATCCCGGTGTGGAAGAAAGGCATCACAGGAAAAGGAGTGGTCATCACGGTGCTGGATGATGGACTGGAGTGGAACCACACAGACATCTACTCCAACTACGTAAGACACCGTTTCCATGGAGACAGCCACGTCGTCTGGGCCCGTCGTTCCCATAGCAACGCTGCTGGTGACACCTTGCAAGGCGATTCATAAAGGCACTAATAGATGCTCTATATGATAATGCCTGCCTCCAAGGATCTTCGGGTTTTTGATTCTTAGATGCAAAGGGGATGCGGGCACGTTACTGTAGAGGGAGTTTTTCGGTCAATTACTGCACTCACTGTATTTAAGGATGCAGGGATTTGTTTACCATGAAAATTCCTCATCTCTTAATGATCAATATTTAAAAGGAGAACTCGGGGGTGAATAATTACATGTTGATGATAACAAGTGTGCATGAATGAGGGCTCAATGAGGTTTCCTTTGGCATAGTTTCTTCTGTTGAGAGGAACTCTAAAAGCCCCATAAAGCCCCATCTGCGGTTTGGTTTCAAACAGTGTCGCCTCTTTCAGATGCCAGGCTGATGACAGGCAGCCACCAGTGTTTAGCCAGAGCAGGGAGAGAGAGAGAAAGAAAGGATGTACGACAACAGGGCTGATGGAAATGACTCCCACTGTAATTAAGTTAAGGCTGATTAATCAAAGAAGCTCAATCAACTGAGACGCTCATCCCTAACAATCAAGGCATTTTGAGCAGCCTGCGTTCACATGATATTATGCGGGTAGCTCTAAAATGACAGTGGCAGGCGTTGGATTGAAACTGGGTATACATGTTTTTGGTGACCCAGAAACTGAAAGAAACCTTAAAATAATCTTATAATAAATCTTAAACCTTATAATAAATTTAATTTTTGTTGGACAGTGGAGAGGGAAGACAGGAAAGAGAGGAGAGTGCAGGGACGACATGCATCATGGTACATCGGGGTATAGTATCATGCATAATGCACACAGTCCATAGCACCATGGTGTCCCACTTTATTACCGCATCATTTGCCAAGCACTTTGATGTGATGATGATTCCTGCATACCCTCGACCACTGGCTTTTTAAGACGCAGTGTTTTATAACTGTGGCACAAACCTCAGGATAAAACAGCCGTTTCCGTCCGTCTGACTTTGCCCGTCATGTTTCAGCAGATAGCTGCTGACATGAGGAGGACAAGGGCAGCTCTGACGCACTCTGTTCTCCATCATCCTCAGAGCAAATGGCTTTGTTTTAGCAGCATTTGATCGCATCACTGTCCTCTGTTGTCACCAGTCATATAAGCCTCAGTGTGTCTCGGTGACAGCAGATTGGCCCTGCATTCAGACATATAATGAAATTAATATGTTGGCAGTCTTCATCGCTGTTATCATCTCAGCTTAATAAAAAGGCCACTAATTTCTCTGTCTGTTTTCAATAGGATGCAGCAGCCAGCTATGATTTTAACGACAATGACCCGGATCCTTTCCCCAGATACGACTCCACCAATGAGAACAAGTAAGTTGACTGCTGAAAAATACATGTAGAAGAAGAGAACAGCAGACACAATTTACAATACAACAAAATCAGTCAATAGGAAAATAGGTTGAATGTGAAAGGGTTAATATGAAAATATATTAATGCTCACTGTTCTATAGTAATGAGAGAAACTACAAAATAAGCAGAAAAAATGAATTTGTGTCGCAGTGTTTTTAAAATGCATGACCCACAATTTACATTACGTTGCTCATGCCGACTGTGACAGACGTAACATACTGTATGTGTGCGTCAGATGTGGCTATTTGCAGCTGGTGAGAAACAAGCTTGGCACTGCAGTGGCTTTCCATCACCCGTCACCCTTATGTTGTTATGTAATCAATATAAGTGGATCTGCAGCAAGGAAAGGCAATTTGATTGGATATAACACAACAGATCCATAACAAAAGCACAATCTTTGTGGTTGTAATTCTATTGATTATGTATGGATTTTCAATTTTACAGAACTAAATATATATTTTTTACATTACAATTTAATAATTCAGTTATGATTTTATTTTACCTATTTAACAATATTTTATTTGTTTCTGCCATAAATGGCTTTCCACAGTCCATCTGGCCTGCTGATTTATTTATTTATTTATTTATTTTACAGAAATTAGGACAAATGTACTACTAGCTCTGCAATTTGTGACCTCTTCATGAAACCACAATTGTTTCGGTTTAGATGACTATTTTGTTATTGCTTGGGGTGGGTTCTTACAGTATACGTCATAAGTTAATTTCCAATTACACGTAAATTCAAATAAGCATGAAATCAGTAATAAAGGTGATATGAAATCGAGTGGATATGGCAGGCCATGCTAACACCACAGCTCATAATACAGAGCCACTGAATTGGAAAACTGTCCTTTCAATGGATTCAGCTTGCTCCCTCTCTAATTGTTTCTTATTGTTTCCCATATCATATAGTTGATGACTCACTCTGCCAGCTGTTAGGGCTTTACATGCACACACACACACACACATGCACGCACATACACAATCAGCCTCTTCACCACCAGCGATCCGGCTCTCTTTTGTTATCTGAACACTCACCTGTTCAAAGCCCATTCTCACAGATGCATAATTACCATACAACCAAAGGACCTCCATTTTCAGTGGAGGCAGACGACCCCCGTCCTCAGAACCAATATTTTCTGCTCCAAACATATAATTTTATGAGAGATGTTGTGTTGCAAATTAAAAACATCCATCACACTGTTGGTATGGGTTTATATAATGATTTGTACCTGCTGTGATGTGTTCTGTACCCTTTGAAATGATGAGGGCAAGTCAATACCAACAGTGGAGAATAAGCAACAGGGGAACAAAGTACAATGAAATTCAAATCAAAGCTGGTGCACGAAAAAAGAACAATTGAATGGTTGCAGTTTGTAATATCTTCAGTTCTCAATAATATATGCATTATAGAAAATATTACACACACAATCACACCCAATGTACCCGTTAATTGAAAAAATATGAGGAAAGTATGACACAAGTAGTGATGAAAAAGGATAGTTGAATTAAGTTTGTTTTTGATTCAGTGTTTACTGAATATGTTATTTGTTCACAGGCATGGCACCAGGTGTGCTGGTGAAATTGCTATGCAGGCAGACAACAATAAATGTGGTGTAGGCGTGGCATACAACTCCAAGGTTGGAGGTAAGCATATTTGCATATTTTCATGTGTTTCAGCATGTTGAAATCTGTAATTTATAATGAAGTAACTAAAATAAAGACTTTCATGACGGAGAGTGAAAATGCCGCTTTGGTTACTTTTGTTGCTGCTGCTGCTGTTGTTGGATTTAAATAATATTGAAAAAATTATGTTATGAGTTTGTTTTTCCATAGCCAATTTGAATGGCCTGGTTGAATAATAATGGAATTGATGCATTATTTTAAAACATAGGTCTAGACCTAAATAAATGCTTGGCAAGAGCTTGCCAAAAGTGCAAGCAAAGGAAGATGGACTATGAGCAAGTGGAGGCATATTGTGTTAAACATCAGAATACCAGGAACATTCGTGGAGGCTTTGGCTCTTAATGATGCCTCTAGATACCATGAGTGCACAACCCCGCGTTAGTTCATTATGGGCAGTAGCTGGTAGGGGAAGATTTCCTGATGGAGACCTGCTTTTCACACCAGATGGTTGCATAATGTCACTCTCCAAAATTACTGAGCTCCAATCCACCTAAACAATAGTTTGCATATTAGGGACGTGACATCTGAAGGGCCAGAGTGGCCAGCTGGTTCTTAGTGCCCTAGAAGCCCCAGCTAAATTACTGTCTTAAAATAGGAATGTTGCAAATGGTGCTGTCCCGAAATAAGGACATTACATTCATTACACTTTGATAAATCCTGTTTCTTATAGTTTTAATGTTATGAGGCAAACTGTGGAATGTTACTTGATTCCTTCATTATTTTCTTCATTAGAACTAGCCAGTAATTGTCAATTTATTATTGAAATTTCTGACTTTAAATACCAGTTAACATTGAATAATGAGAAGCGCCGCTGGGGACTCTGCTGTAATTTTCCCGTCTCTCTACCCAGGGATTCGTATGTTGGACGGGATTGTGACTGATGCCATCGAGGCCAGCTCCATTGGCTTCAATCCAGACCATGTGGACGTCTACAGTGCCAGCTGGGGACCCAACGATGATGGCAAGACGGTGGAGGGCCCCGGTCGCCTAGCCCAGAAGGCCTTTGAATATGGCATCCAGAAGGTAATTATAAGACAGCCGATCTTTATTCAAATTCAGCTGGTGTGATCTCCGACTCAAGTTCCTAATGTGAGCTATTAACGGCAGCAGCGATGGGGATCAGTAAATGGAACGAAATCAATTAGGACAATGTAGTCTAGCCGTAGAGAATAAAGCTGCTAATGACAAAATGCCACTGGTCATAGTTATTAGCAAAGATTTTCATTTACATAACCCCAACATTTTGCTTATGCAACATAATAAAAAATGTTGCAAGTGCATGCTTTGTAAATTGATGTAGAATGACTATAAAATGCTTTGTGTTCAGTAATATAGCACTAATGTTTCTCTTTATTCACTTATATTACAGAATAGGTGCTGTAGGACCAAAAATGATGTTTATAGTGTAAATTGCCCATTTCAAAACAATATCTAACACTGCAACAACTCTGGTGTTTCTTCCTCCCTTCATCTCTCTCCCTCGTGGTTTCCTCAGGGCCGTGGAGGGAAAGGCTCCATCTTTGTTTGGGCATCAGGTAACGGTGGGCGCCAGGGTGATAACTGTGACTGTGACGGCTACACCGACAGCATCTACACCATCTCCATCAGCAGCGCCTCCCAGCAGGGCCTGTCCCCGTGGTACGCTGAGAAGTGCTCCTCTACTCTGGCTACAGCGTACAGCAGCGGAGACTACACTGACCAGAGGATCGTAAGTAACTGGGTTTTTACTTTAGTGGGAGCCCTGGTGTAAATGCTCTGTATGCTATATTAATATTTATCTGTTTTGTTTAATTTTTCTCTTTCCCTGTTTGCTTCCAGACTAGTGCTGATCTGCATAACGAGTGCACTGAGACTCACACAGGAACCTCCGCCTCCGCCCCATTGGCTGCTGGAATATTTGCTCTAGCACTGGAACAGAAGTATGCAACACTTCCTTAGTCATTTACATTGAATGGGAAATATTCTTTGGCATTTCACTCCATGCACACAATAAGTCCTTTAGTGGTACTCATCAGCCTGCCTCCCTGTCGTCTTCCCTGCCCTCCAGTCCAGAGCTCACCTGGAGAGACCTGCAACACATCGTGGTGTGGACCTCCGAGTTCGATCCTTTGGCCAATAACCCGGGCTGGAAGAGGAACGGAGCGGGGCTGATGGTCAACAGCCGCTTTGGCTTTGGCCTTCTCAACGCCAAAGCCCTGGTGGACCTGGCTGACCCGGCTACCTGGAAACACGTCCCAGAAAAGAAGCAGTGCATCGTCAGAGATGACTCTTTCGAGCCCAGGTACAAGAACCTCTGATGCCTGTTTATTTTGGGTGGATCTGGACTCATACGACATTCTCACAGGGTCATAGACACATTTAGCGATCTCATGTACAGTATGAGGGGGTTGCCACTACTATGACCACATTTGCACCCGTACAGGAGATAAGCCACAACCCATAGCATGCATGCACAGAGATAACACTAAAAAATGGTTGCAGTCAGGTTTAGGCACCAAAACTACTTGGTTAAGTTCAGAAAAAGGTTAAGGGTTAAAGTTAAGGTTAAGGTTAAAGGGCCTTCGTTGTCTCTGCATCTCCTCTTTTGTCACTCTACATTACTACATCACTTACTGCTGGTAGGGGCGCTAATTTAGGAGATTAATTTGGGGACCTATTGGGTCGTTGTGTGGGAGTGGACAATCTGATAAAATGTCAAGGTAAAATCTGGATCCCAATGCAGAATTTAAAAAAACAAATGAACAAGCAAAAAACAATATTGTAGTCTGCACCACGTTGTCTTTTAGTTTTAAAGAAAGAGTCCTAATGCGTGACATTTTGGCTTCAACAAAGCAAAGAGACTAGATTATCTGTTATTAAAGACACATCTGTTGCTTTTTGTGTAGCGACATGACATTAACAAAATCTTAAGCCCAGCAGGGCTTCTGGTTACATGAAAACAAAAATGAATTATAAAAGCGTTTTTGAAACTGATGACAGAAACAGTCACTTAACTTCGAGGTCAGTCATTAACTTTGAGCGCCTGTTGACAAATGCTAAACAATAGGATTAAACAAACAAATGCTAAGCTGCCGGGCATGGACAAAACTCTGAGGAAGCAATTCCCCATCTTCCCTTCACCAGATGTTTTGTTTACCTTCCTTTTTGGATTAACGATCCCAGAATAACGAGAGGGAAAGCTTTAGTCGCTGCGCTTTGTCCCTGAAACAACCTTGCGATTCAGTGGCATTTCACCAAGCAACTAGTGCCAACTGAGGTGAACACGTCTGTGCTCCTTCAAGTGTCCATTTGCCATGTGCTTTGGATTATGAGACTCAGTAGCACTGTCACCCAGTCCCCCCATTACCTTACTACGTCTCAATTTAATCCTGTGGATTTGACTCTACATCTCAATGCTTAGTGGTCGACAAACCCCTCCAGCTTTGTGCCAGCTTGAACATGGAAATCCTTTCATTCATGCCCAGGAGAGAGAGAGAGAGGGATTAACTGCTTTCCAAATGAATGACCAAAGGCATCAAAATCAAATCTGTGTATTCTATATATGCATGTTAGCTTGTGATATATTACAGCGGCTAGATGTATATTTGGGTACTGCAGAGTATTTTCAAACTGTCAGAAAATTTGATTTGCAGAATCAGATTGAACAATCCAAAACATCACAATATATGAAACTACATCTGAAGGGTAATATTCATGTCATTCTGTGGGGGAAGTGGGCTTGAATATTTTCATTTGAACGTGACTTGGTAGGTGGGCTCTATGAACTATTCTGTTGGAGTTTACCAGTGAAGTTGCTGTTGTAGATGATTGTTTTCATGTATTTTATATAATTTTGAACAGGAAATGTTCATAGCAATTTTGTATTGTGAAAATAATGGTTCAGAATGTGTTGTGCATTGCATATTTAGTGAAATAAGCAAAGCCAAACATGCTCAAGTAACCTCATGGTATGTAAACAATAATAAGTGCTCTGTGCAATATACAGAACAGTGACATGTGGTGCTGTTGCCCAGACCTGGACTAGCGTGACGAGAGCATACGAGGGAATTACATATCACATATGGTGGACTTCTGTTGTCATGGAGGGCTGTTTGTGTGGCTCATGTCGAGCTATTTTAATGCCTCCCACAGGGCACTGAAAGCAGCAGGGGAGATCACTATAGAGATTCCAACCAAAGCCTGCGCAGGGCAGGAGAACGCCGTCCGCTCACTGGAGCATGTGCAGGTGGAGGCCAGCATCGAATACACCAGGAGAGGAGACCTGCACATCACGCTCACCTCCCCATCAGGTTAGAAAAATGCACACACACACACACGCGCACACACGCACGCACACTTGAGTTAAATAACAATGGCTCTCAAATGATCCATTTCTTTTCCTTTCCCCTCAGGCACCAGCACAGTGCTGCTGGCTGAGCGAGAGAGGGACACGTCCTCTAACGGCTTCAGAAACTGGGACTTCATGTCTGTCCACACCTGGGGAGAAGACCCCGCTGGTACATGGACCTTAAAGATCACTGATACTGTGAGTTGCAAACATACATTTTGGCAAAACATTCTGAATTTTTTTCCCACATTTATGCATGCAGTCAAAGAAAAAATTCCTCCCTGCCTGCACATGAAAAAGTACTTGGCGTTGCTTAATTTGCAGAAAATGCAGAAAAAAAATTATATGCACAACCATTTTATATTCAGATTTTACACTGCAGAGGAACATTCTTGCCAGTGGATATTAACCACTGTGTTGGCTGGTTGGGACAAAGGCTCAGTTGCCGCTGGTTATTCCTGAGATTAAAAATAACATTATTCCCTGTCACAGTCTGGGCGTATGGAGAACGAAGGCCGGATTTTGAACTGGAAATTGATTCTCCATGGAACATCAGAGAAGCCGGAGCACATGAAGAAACCTAGAGTGTACATTCCCTACAACGCTGTGCAAAATGACCGCCGTGGTGTGGAACATATGGATGATATGATGGAGGTAGGCACAACATGACAGAGTTGTTTTTCTGTACATAGAAAGTGATGTAAAGATCCTTGGCTTTTAAACTAGGTCTACATAGAAACCTGGACTGGATATTAAAAGAAAGCATTCAATTTACTGTCAGAGGAGGGAGACAAATCATTCAGAACTGGATAATTTTGTACTGCAGTTTGGACATTCAGTCTATGGTTTTAACAAGTGGGCGTGTTGTAGATTTAGGCCCACAACAGACTCCGGAAGGCTCAATATGATATCCTGGTTTCTCAGAACAATGTCACCGATCAAACCTACACCACCCACACCTCTGTTATATTACACTCTGCACTTACACCCATAGTATGTCTTGGTGAAACAAGATTAATCTGACTGAGATGACAAAAAAGTGACATAGAGTGACACGGAGTGATGACACAAACCAAGAGTCAGATGTTGCAGAAGATTTTATGTGGTGTGATGCTGGTGGGGGTCTAGATGATTTTTGGTCCCAGCACAGTCGGTAACATAAGATCGGTACTATAGTCATGATGGGTGCATGATGTCCCTTCTCCAAATGCAGATTATGTCACAGAGAGATTTGTGATAAAAATGACAATATAATCCTTTGAAATGGATCCAAGGGACAGAGCAAAGGTCCAAGATTATTGGAAATATATTACAGTAATCTTTTTAAACAGATATGAAACTGAAATGTTACATGGTGTGTCACTTCTTTTGAGACCAAATGCAATACGTAACAGGTTGCACTGCCTGAGGATAATTTTTTTTCTCACAGTGTGGGTTGCACATAAGTCACATTCACAACTCTAACAGCCCTTTTTGACTGTAGGAGCTCAAACCTATTTTGCTGAATTTCAGCCCTACTCAGGGGGTGATAATAAAACAGTGGAAACTGGAGATGAACAAATGAAGAGGCGCATGCCTTTATCAGTAGAGAAAAAAAAATGTAGTGGGAGCTTTAATTGGCTATTGGAAGTGACATTTGAAACAACAAAAGCCAGAACTGAACAGGTTCTAAAATGTTCTAGATTATGGACACCTCCAGGTTACTCTAGTTGAAAAGGGCTATAAGACATCTTCTCTTTGTTTGTCTGATGATACAGGAGCCCACCCAGGCCCATCCACCACCTCAGAAGACCAAGACCACCCAAACCTCCACTGCCAACCCCCAGCAGGAGCCCAAAAAAGCTCCCATCTCACCTTACTCCCCCTCCGTGGCCCTGCTGCGCCTCCTGCAGACGGCCTTCAACAGGCAGACCCCGGCCATCCAGCCCCAGTCCCCGGCCAGGGCCTCCTCTACCTGGAGGAAGCAGAGCCTCTCTCTGCCCACACGACTCCCACCTCAGAAGCTCTTCCAGGCCCTGGACAGGATCAACAAGTACCGGGGCGGAGAGGACAGTCTGTACAGTGACTACAGCGATGGCTTCTACAGCAACAAGCCCTACAGGCACAGAGATGACCGGCTGCTGCAGGCGCTGTTCGATATGATAGCTGATGACCGCCAGTGAAGGCCTGAGCAGAGGAGAGGAGAGGAGAGGAGAGGAGAGAGGAGTTACAAGGAGGAAGAGAAAAGGGGGGAAAGGCAAAAAGACAAGTGGGAAGCAGGGTTACATGTTGGGTAGGGAGCAGAGGAACAAGAGGGAGGGATAAGGAGAAGACAGCAGGAAGCAGATGAAGGGATGAGATATTAGAGGAGTGGAGGGGAAGAGAAGGGAAGCTAGGAAGAAAAAAGAGGGGGGGAACTCTTCCACTCAGTTCTGTTGTTCCCAAAATGCTGCATTTCTGATCTTCTCACCTTCATACTCCAACGGCCATTCATTCATTTTTCAATCAATCAATTCACTCGACACAAAATGTTCTATATTTTGTCCATGAATCCATCTGCCGTTCAAAACACTGACTGACTGCTCCAACTTGTTTAGCGATCTGAGCCTCCCTTCTACAAACTGTATCTCTATGTAGTGAAAATGAAAAAGTGAAAACATTTTGACCCCAAGGCAAAGGAGGCTAGAAAAGGGGTCAGGGGTCAGAGGTCAGGGGA